>LPNX010505017.1:63879-96052 GCA_001517045.1 Pseudotsuga menziesii
TTATATTCCTTTTTCCTGTAATAAGTTCTATAAAACTTTTGAGATTCCTTGTCCTTTTCCAAGTCTATGATTTTGTTAGAGAGCTTCTCCATTATCTTTGTCATTCCTTCGAAATCCGGTGATTGCTCCTCTTTAGGCTTAGTAAATAACAAAGCTTTCCTCTCAACATTTTTTTCTCCTGACCGTTTAGGGTAATCTTCGATGCTTTCTCCTCAGTCATCATCCACATAGTCACAACTCCTTTGTTGCCTCATAAATCTGAAATTTTAGAGCAAAAGGCATGAAATATTCTAGCAAAAATTAATCGTTTGATTGGGTATTTATACTAGTTTTCTAAAAAACAATTGAGCCGACCTGTCATAATTTTTTTTTAATTTATTTAATTTTTTTTAAACTTTTAGGTTGGCTGACTTCTTCAAGGTGAACAAGGTATTTTTATTTTATTTGTCACACAACTTTATTACCATTTCAATGGTCAACCTTCTTACTATTTTTCCACAAGTCATTTAAAATTACCACATTTTATTTTACAAATTTTGTTAAACATCTCTTTGCTACATCATTGAAGTTTATAGTGGTGTATCTTCAAAGTCAACCTTAAGTCCTTAATACTAGGGTTTTCCTCCACATCATAAAGATTCCATCATCCCATATGCATGAGTATGACCAAGGGATCTATATCATCAACGCTTCCTCATAATCAATGTGGGCATCTTCAAGTGATTCTTCAACAAGCAATGGCATGTTCATGGGTTCCATAACATGTTAAAGACCATACAAGGTCATCTTCAACATATAAGAGTTTCACGGTCTCAACAAGGGTTCCAAGGTCATCATACCACTAAGTGTGAGTCTAAGAGCTTGTTAATCAAGCAGGAGACTGCATGGGCTTCTTCAACCACCGTAACCATGCAAGGGGACCTTCAAGGGTGAAGATACATCATGACATCACCTGTGGTGTTGCTATGCCTTCTCCTGGGGTACCATGACACCATAAGAGCATGAATGACCACATAATGGGTCATTAATGCTTCTCCAACCAATCTATGTCTTCTTCATCATCTACAAAGGCTTCAACACCATATCCAGGTTCTTCAGCACCATCAGTAGGGTCTTCAACATCTTCAACAAGGTGGTGGATTCAAAATCCAACCTTGTGAGTACATGGACCTTGTCAGCTGGGTACAAGGTGATTGAAGGAAAAAACCCACTCTGTAAGGGGTCCAAGGCACTGCAAGAGGGATTTGATGGCATCAATGACAACCTGTGGGGACATTGCAAGTCCATGTTTGCATCAATGACAATTTCATCAACAAGTTTCAATAATGTTACAGTTTGTGAAACCATGATTTATTGGTTTAGGTGAAATTGTGATTTACTGGTTTACTAGAGTTACAGTTGGTTGAATCATGATTTAAAGGCTTAAAAAATAATGTGCATTGTGATACTTAACATTTGAAATTGTTTATCATGTATATGTATATGTGTACATGTATTTAGTGGTGTTTGAGTTGTGTTGTGATTCATGCATTGGTTTAGTTGTGTTACATATGCATTTAAAGTATGATTTAGTAGTTATAGTTTTTATGTGTCTACATGTTATGGTTTAGTTGTGTTACATATGCATTAAAATTATGATTTAGTAGTTATAGTTTGTATGTGTCTACATGTTAGATAATATGTGTATTGCATAGTTATAGTTCAATTTTCAAAGGTTCACAATGTAGCATGCATGGTGAGTCTGATAGTGTATTTTTATAGTTTTCGATCTACATGAAAAAAAAACCTAGTGTTTTTCAAGTAGACTTAATTAAGAAATTCAAATATATAAGTAGACTTAATCAAGAAATTTAAAGAATGCAACTTGTTGGATGGTGTATTATGGTTATTCCTTGCAATTTGTTGAATGGTGTATTGTGGTTGTTCCTTGGTATTATAGTTGAATAGTTGTGGACCCACATGGAAAAGTATATGCATTGGCTTATAGTGTGTTAGTTTGAGTGAAATTATGGTTCGGTATATTTGTGTTATGGATTTGCATTACATGCAAATATATGTTGATTTGTATGTAGGCACCATCAAACTTTAATTCCTCATGGGATGAATTTTAATAGTGATCAAAGCCACCCATTGTTTAGATACATTCCCACTAAATATTGTTGGCTAATGTTGTTCCAGGTCATTTTGTGTTAGCCTTGTCATGCATATGGAAATAAATCTATGTCTTTAGATGGCCCTACCTCATTGCCAGTTGGAAAATTATGCAATCATGGCGTACATCCATAGTTAATTAGATATAAAAATAAATAATCAAGGCTTTACATGTTTTCATTTTATTTGTTTTCTTTACCTTAATGATACTACTCTACTATGCAATAGGAATGGGTGAACTCATTCTTGTTGAAATAGTTGTACACATTGAATCCTAGACATACTCTCCTTGTTGTGCGTAATTCCATTGTGTGGTTTGTTCCTTCTCATTGGAACAACTGGGAAAGAGGCAAGCATAAGTAACCTGGAAATGTAGACCAAATGACAAATGGATATCTCCAAATATCTAAAAAAAAATTGCATGCAATGAATAAGTACATGGATTCAAATTCTCTATTGGTATTCCACCAATCACAATTGCTCACATAAGGAGCTAATCTTGTATGATATCCCACCCTTTCTCTTACTCACACATTGGCTTCTTAGATTTGAAGTTCAAACTCTAGTAAACATGCAAATAAAGGAATATGGGTAGTTTATTGTTTTGTTGTGTTTACTAAAAGCCAAAAATAATTATATAAATATGCTCAATTTAAAAAAGGAAAGATGTTCAGTTATTTAAGTTTTTATTATCATTAAAAATATATAGATTAAAAAATATGATCATTCTTACAAAGAAGATAAGGTGTTTAGTTATTTAAGTTTTTATAAAAAGGACTAAAATCTCACGAGCCTCGCCTTCCAACCCAAGCCGGATAAGTAGAAAATCTAAATCAAAGCTTTTGTTAACTACAACAAAACCCTGTGATTAGCGTCTCTTTTAGCTTCCTTTTTAGCGTCCACTATCACTTTTAGTGTATTTTTCATCATTTTTTGGACAAAGTGGACGCTTTTCCACGGGATGGAGCTTTTAATGGCGTCATTTGCGTCTCTTTTTAAAATTTGGCACTATTTTGGACACTAATTAGCATCCTGATTAGTGTCATAATCAATGTCCTTATTAGCTTCCCATTTAGCATCCTTATTAGCATCCCAATTAGCATCCCAGTTAGCGTCCCTTTCTAAAAGTTGGTGCTATTTTGAACAATATTTAACATCCCAATTAATGTCACAATTAGTGTCCCAAATAGCATCCCCATTAGAATCCCAATTAGTGTTCTAATTAGCATCCCAATTAGTGTCTAATTTTAAAAGTTGGCACTATTTTGGATGCTAATTAGCATCCCAATTAACATCCCAATTAGCGTCCCAATTAGCATCCCAATTAGAATCCCAATTAGCATCCCAATTAGAATCACAATTAGCATCCCAAATATCATCCATTTTTAAAAGTTGGTGCTATTTTGGACAATAATTAGCATCCCAATTAATGTCCCAATTAGCATGCCAATTAGCATCCCAATTAGGATCCACAAAAGCATCCCATATAACGCCAAGAATAACCTCCAAAAAAGCGTCCTGAATAGCATAGCACCATATATTAATCCAAGGTTAGCGACAAGAATTCACTGATTGTAGGATATGCTCAAAATGTAGATGGAGAGGCTTTGGAACTTTACAATTGTAGTTACAGATGTGAATCCCACTTCAATCACCATGGTGCTTCGAGAAAGTGCACAGCTAGTGGATTTGAAGCAAGGTAAGCTTATCCATCATATTGTAACTAGGTGTGGGTTTGAGTCATGTGATTGGGATTGTGTAGTTGTACATATTTCATGTGCTCAATGAGGCAAGAGATTTGGATCGATGATTTCTTCTTATGTAGACAATGACAGTGATATATGTATATCATAATACAACTTAGATAAACCTATTTTGAAATCAATCTTACAACTATCAACAAATAAACTATTTTTAAAGGTATTAGGTATAAAAATGGTCCAGGAAACTTCATTGCTTTTGACCTTTTCTACGTGAAAATGGATTGGTTTATGAGGTGCCTGAGGTATTTGTTTTAAAGGAAATTATCCTATGGATAGGTTTTAAGAGGCCATCAACATACTGGGGTTGAAAGAGAGATGCATATAGTTCTGCAAGTAAATATAATCAAGATTCAGAGATAAGTATGGTCCATACCTTAGCCAAATGAAGGTTGATCCAAGTAGCCCTTCAATCCTCTTCTTACTCCTCTTGCTCCAAGATACCTATAAAACAAATTATACCTTCCTCAAACCAATATGACCACATATAAAACAATGGTAATCAAAGAAACATGAAATAATAATCTAATTAACATCACCATATGATCATAAACAAAGATTCAATCACACATTGAACAATTATTTGGGAAGAAGAAGGACATCACATCTTTATTAATCATGAAATGAAGTACAAATATACCTTCTCTTCAAGTTGGGCACTTCAAAAAACCTTGATCTAGTTATGCTGCTTCTCTTCTCCAAGGAAATCGGCCTCCAAGATCTGCAACACAAGGAGAAAGCTTCTAGGGAAAAGGTGGGGGAAAGAGAGTCCCAATTCCTCCAACATAACAATGCAAAGATTCAAGTCCCTTCTCATGGACCTCCCTACCTCTATTTATATGCTTCTAAAGAGATAGGGTCAAATACAAAGTAGTTACAACTAAAGGAGTCAGTTGCATAACCAACCAAACTACCCAAATTTTGATAAAATTATTTTTTTGACATCTACAGGAAAAACATGCGGGTTGCATAGATAACAGTCACATGTTTAGGAGGTACACACAGGTTGTAGTAACAATAGTTGTGTATGAAATGTGAGTTCCAATGCAAATAGTCATGTTTTCAGGGTACACCCAAGTATTATATAGAACAAGTCACATGCAACATGTGGGTTTCCTTAAGGAAACTCGCATGTATATAAAACAATCTCATTTTAGGGTACTTCTCGGCATTTTCAAAATTTGCTGTCATCTGGAAAGTTTTATGTGACTCCGATACCTTTCCAATGGTGCATAGAAGAGGTCAAATGGAGTTACAAAACTCAATATATGGATGCTCCAAGTTAGGTGTTTTTACAGTGACTTTCGGTGACTTTCATGAAGTGTCATCATGGAAGTGTCGACATGCGATGGAATCATGGGAAATTGGGCACAGGAAGAGATGTTGTTATAGCGGATTTCACCACACTAGGTGAATCACACATTGTATGGCCTTCCCCTGTCCCGCTGCAGACTCATTAGCCCCTATGGACCACTTTGTATCTTTTGATGTAACCTTGATCATCCCTAAAAACATTATAAAAGTGATATACGCGGCTTTTTCCCTGATAACCGCATACATACACGGATATTCCCTCGATAGTTGCGTACATTGGGATGTGTGCATAGTCCAAAACATTTTGGAGTTTTCCTTGACTTGGATCCGACTCATATGACTCCTGGCCTTCCATATGCCTTGAGATCGCACGGATTCGACCTTTCAATATCCCTTTGAAAAGCTATATAAGGAATCCCTTGGTACATTAAAAGCATAAGAGAGAATTGAGAGCATCGAAACTATAGTCCATTGTTGCCAGAACTTATGCTTGAGTCTGCATCCCTTTGTCCCTTAGAACACTGTTGTGTTCTTCCCAGGCTTGCCTTTTGCTAGTAAGCTTGCTATCGAAGTGATGGAGGATTGAGGTGGTGGAGGCCCAAGTGGGGGATTCAGTTTCTCCGGTTCGCAGACGTGCCGTCAGAGGTTGTCACTTGTAATCTCTGATTATGATTAATAGAAATATCTTTTCCTGTCCAGCAATGTGTATTTGAATGAATATTGTTTCCATTGGAATATGTCAAATGCTTTTACATTATTGATTAAATATGCTAGAATAGATCTAACACCATGAAATATAGTATGCTTGTATTGTTTACTTGTTGTTGAGGACGTGCTATAACAATTCAAGCTGAAGATTGGAAAGCTCAACGGGGATCTACTTAAACCGTCCGGAATAAGGTACGAGGTTCGATCCTTTAGTGTTAGATGTTTTTATTTCTATTGCATATTGGGAAAGATTGATTTCTGGAGTCTAGATGTCTGTTGTGGTACCCCAAGCCATAGGAATTTCTCTCTGTAACAGAATTGGCGACCCCCCTGGGGAGTTCCTAGTAGTTGACCTTTGGGGATTGGTTTCTTGGCATTCAATGTATTTGAATTGCTCTCTCTCTCTCTTGTTTCTGTGTTGGGTATGGGGGCATGTATGCCTGGTAGAGTCTAATTGGTGCAAAATTAGTCTCAGCCTACCTGTTTACCTTGATTTGTGCATCTTTTTCTTCCTGTACGCGGGTTTATTGCTTACAGTCGCGTATACACGCGGTTTCCTCTGGGATTTCCGCGTATACACGCGGGTTTACTGCGCACAGTCACGTATACTCTGGTTTTTACCTTTTTGTGGAAGGAAGTGGATAGCTGGGTGAATCCTGTTAGTTGCTGAGTCTCCTTTGGCACTGCCTGAGTCTGTTAGTACCTCTGTTATTGACCAGAAATGTTTTTTTTTAGCCTAAATTTTCTTTTTAGGAAAGTTCTTGTCATGGCATCTTTGATTTTTTGTTTGAGATTAGTGCATTAGAGTCCTTTTGCCTTAGTGCTTTGCTGGAATGCTGTTTATGTGTGCTTGTAGAGTCTGGGGTGGGTAGAATCATTCTTTTGCTTTTCGTATCTCTTTATTTTCAAAAAATACAAAAATATTTGCTTCTCATTATGCATTGCATTATGCACTTTGCATTGTACTTGCACTAGATATAGATTTGCTTTGGAGTAATAGTCAGGACTTCATATAGGGAAATTTGAATGAAATTTTCCTGTCCAGTAATGTGTATTTGAATGAATATTGTTTCCATTGGAATATGTCAAATGCTTTTACATTATTGATTATATATGCTAGAATAGATCTAACACCATGAAATATAGTATGCTTGTATTGTTTACTTGTTGTTGAGGACGTGCTATAAAAATTCAAGCTGAAGATTGGAAAGCTCAACGGGGATCTACTTCAACCGTCCGGAATAAGGTACGAGTTTCGATCCTTTAGTGTTAGATGTTTTTATTTCTATTGCATATTGGGAAAGATTGATTTCTGGAGTCTAGCTGTCTGTTGTGGTACCCCAAGCCATAGGAATTTCTCTCCGTAACAGATGTGTCATTTTGATCTATAACAGCATTTATTGAGTAAACGACTTGGCTCTCCATGCCATTTCATTTTCAAAGATAATGCAGGTAGTCTTCTTTCCTAGTTTAACACTATAAAAGATAACCTCATAATATCTATATTCAGAGAGTTCATGTCTTTGAAATGAATTCTCGATTTGGGAATTGGGAAGACGATATTCTGGTTGGGTATCATTGGGAATTGTTTTAAATTATTGAAATTACAATATTTTTTTGTTTTTCTCTCTATACGTTTCAACCTGTAAAGTTTGTTTTCGATGTCGTTCTTGTTCTATTACCTGTTTATGGTAATATAGGTGATTAGTTGTGGACAGAGTGGGTTTCTGGTAATGTTCTATTTTGTGGAAGAACATTTGATCGAATATGACTCCACCACTATTTCACAAAAGTAAACTATTGGATTCTCCACCTTCACTTCTAATAGCGAGTGGATTTATACTATAAATTTTCCACCATATTTGTTCCCTGTGTTCTGGATGGACAACCTATACATTCCATCCATTGTGGCCAAGCATCGACTCAAAGCACCTGTGAATAGGGAAATTGAATTTTCGTGTTGTAGTAATTAACAATGTGTTGTAGCATGTGGTGCATGCACATAAATCACACCAAAACTACGCATACATATAGAGAAACAAAATTGAAGCAATTCAAAAGCAATCAAACTCACAATTTACACATAGATTTGTCCTTGGAAATATAAAACAATAAAACCAACATTTGAAAGGATTTTCTTAGTCTTTATTCTCGATAAGTGCGTTACAATGTAGTGTGATGGATCTATTGACCATTTATCAATTTACATAGAAAATATTTTCTTTCGCATCCTCTCCTACTCGACTACCAGAATCCCTTATGAATCAATTTGCCAAAGGATATAGGAAATGATGGGCCTGGTTGGGATGTTGGAAGGCCAAGTGTCCTTGTCCCTTAATTTCCCATTCTCCAACGCTCTTCTCTCCCATTTCATCCTTTTCCAGTAGCATTCTACTTCTAAAAGTGCCTTTCATTATGGTCCTCTTGTGTTTTGGTGCTTGCATTGTCATTGTTCAAACTTTCTATTTTATTGATTGCTTGTACAAACTAAGTCTCATTAACAATTTGTTGCTTTTTTAGGATCTAGTTTGAATCAGTTGAGACGCTTGGGAGTGCAGAGGTGCATTAGGGTTTATGCAATCCAAGGGTTTTTCATTTATAGAAGATGTGTCCGCACATCTATGGGCTTCATTGTAATATTTATTTATACCTATGCCTCACCAATTAGCCACATTCCTTTTTTTTTTACATATATTGTGATGTACTGAACTATTTTGAATTTATGCTAACATACCTACATTAACTAGAATTGGTATTGCTTGTCTTGAGCCAACCACATGATCATCTGCATAACTCTTTTAGTTTATAGGGACGCTCATTCTACTGGGAGAATATTCCATTTGCGATAGTGGCACTGGAATATTTGATCCTGATGCTTTCCTCACTTCTGAATATATATTTCTAAGGTCCTTAACAATAGAGTCCAAATAGATCTCCCTAGTCCCCAGAATGGTATGTTCCCCTGGGTCCTCAACCTTTGTAATGGAAAATGGATAACTCTTACTAATTTTACAAAGACCTTCTACCATCTTTGGCATATGCGCATCAAACTTCCTGCCAACAATGCTCCCCTCCAAGAAAAGGAATCCATGAATTTGTTCATAAAAGGTCATCACCTTGGTAAGGGTAGGCCTTTAATCCAAGGTTGAATATGTTTAATTGTTATTAAATCCCTTTGAAGAAGGTCCTTTAATATAACGAGGATAGACAAATGGATCCCCTCTTGTACCCTTAAATGCACCCACATGGTTAGGGTTGTGTTTCTAAGGATCTCGACCTAGTTTACATTCATCGCCGACACCGTTAATGATAGAGACAAGTGAATTGAAGGGGTATTTAAGGCTAGACTCGGCACAGTTCCATCCCCCTTGCAAATTGTACAGGATCACTTAGTGCTATATGGGGAAGAGATATGAAAGGTGGGGAAACAGATTCTCCTCCCAGAAAATACGGCACTAGTTATTCTCTCACAATTTTTGGGTTGGATGATTCTCCATGCAACCTCTTTTCTGATTAGAAGTACCGGCGATATTTTCCTTCTTCCCGATTCAATTTGAAGGAGGGGTCGGTCCCCTATAGTTTTTGGGATTCCCTATGAGATCCTTTACTACATATCTGTACAACATCTAATGGTCTGGGTTTAGTGTAGAAGGAAATTAGGTGGAAATGTAATCTTGGTAAGAGATATACACCAACATCAGGGGATACTTCGAGGAATTCAAGAAAGTGATGATATTTTGTCATGAATGTGTTGGTGGAGTACATCAAGGGATTTCAAAGCTTATAGATGCAAAGAAATATAACAACACCATACTTTCCTGCATGGAATCCATAATAGATTATATCAACAATAATTTGAGAGAGTAGTTGGGATTATTGGAATAAATTAAGAAGGAAGTGGGAGATTTGGAAAAGTTAATTCAAGGTAGTCACGACCAAAACTTAGAGGAAAATGTGTGGAAAATGGAGGAAGCATCAATTGTTTAGTTGCTGCACGACCACCCATGATAAACATGAAAGGACCAAAGAATTTTTTTTTATTGTCTTTCCTCCTTAGTCTTTTTTTTTACATCCTTTTATGTAACTAATTTTTCATGATTTATAACCCTCTGAATGAAGAAGTAGGAAAGAAAAATTGTTGGCATTTTTTTGGAAATTTGGTATAAAGCAAGATGTAGACTAGGAAGATATCAACCAAATGAATGGAGGTTCCTGCTAAATGCCATAATTTGAATTGTTGTACCTTTCTAATGACTACTTTTAGCTACTTAATATAAATTATCTCTTTTAGTTTCTATTAAAAATGAAGAAGAAGATCCCAATGCCATTGAAAAGTATCGTTAAAAGATCATGCTTTGTTTTTATAGATCAATTATAAAATACTAAAACTTTATAACCATCAAATAAAATAAAGAGCTTGATATTTTTTGCATCAAACCTTGACATAACATAAACAAATCATGAAATACTAGATATATTTCCATAAATATCAACCCCAAGAATTTTAGATAACACATTTTCTACCTAAAACATTGTGAAACCTCAAGGTTCCACTTTTTCTTGTATACAGTATATTTGATTCTCAAGGTTAATCAACCAAGCATTAAAACATGCAAGTTATTCATTCCCAATGTTATATTTACCCATCATAGGATATATTATTATCTTCTACATTCTTACTAACAAGGATATTTACCCATCACATGATATACTATTATCTTCTACATTCTTACGAACAAGGATATAATACTCTAACAAATAACTAAGGAAATATTAGATATTTATTCAATAATTTTTTTGTAGTTAGAAATAATATTAAAATACATATGAGGAAAATGTACAAAAATACAGTGTCAAGGGGTATCTCATAGCGATAAAACAACCCTCAGTGGAGTGATACAGGACTCCTCCAGAGGAGAAAACAACCTTTCATCAAACTGTCTCTTCGATATTGACAATATTATTCGATGAGAAACAAAACAACCTTTCATCAGAGTGTTTCTTCGATATTGACAATATTGTTCGATGAGAAACAAAACTATAAGCATGAGAGCCAACAATACTGAATTATAACTAGACATGGACATATAAGCATGCCTGCTTAGGTTACCCAATAACCATGGAAATATAAGCGTATGTGCTTGTGTTATCCAATAGATATGGACATGGCGTATTTTATCGGAGATCAAGTTCCTTGCACTCACAAATCAGTGTGCATGTGAGTTTCCTTTGGGTTTCATTTCATTTTATTTGTCACGGGAGGCTTGAATGAGACACAACCTTCATAGGAGGATCACATGGTTAACTTGGTTTTAATTTCCCAAAAGTATAACTATAAATGCCATTGGTATGATGCCAAATAAAGTGGGTGAGCAACAAAACTAATTTGTCATATATATTAAAAACTTGAACTTAGGTGAAGTCATGCCCATTAAGGGCTTCCTATTTGACGTCAAGCTAAAGATTATACTCAAGATATACCATTGCGATCTCGATGTTGCCTCGTGTTTTTTGAACATGAATGTCCTCATATTTTAGTGAAACTTGAATAGAAGCAATAAATACCTTTGGAGGGGAAACTAAGAGTGTTATGGGTCACTATGCAAGTGCAAGCTACTAGCTAGGAATAATGCTACTTCATAATTCATCTTACAATATGCTTCCAAATTCTCAATTTTATTTCTTTATAACGAGCTAAAATATTTAAAATCTATGAATTATGTGTTATTTGGTATTCAATTTGATTGGTCATTATTCTATTGAAGTGTGAGAGGGATACCTTGATATCCTCTTAATGGAATTTATTTCTTCATTGAGTTCTTTTTAGGTCCGAGGTCTCATAATATGCAACAATTGAAGTGACTATGAATTTTTATTCTTTTCCAACACCAACAATTGAGTTTATGATGCCAAACTAAAACAAATTCTACCCCTAATGTAAAACAATTCCCATGACCAAAATAAGAACCAGTCAACACTCAAACTAGATACACGCTTCACAATATCGAATTATAACTAGATCCAATCCATGGAGCTAGAGGAAGCAACGCATTGCACTTATAACCTACCTCACTAGAGATATTAGTGCCCAACCACACCCAATAACCCCCACTTTGTCGATTTTCACATATTGCTTGCTAAGAGCCAAAAATACTAATAGTAATAACTTCCAAATGCAAATCGCATATTAAACACTCCAATTTATTAGGTATTTATTGTTGAGATCTTTAATGCCCATCCTTCCACCTTAATGTTGCTTTGAAACTTCTCTCCTAGTTGCACTTCCATCATTCTTAAGAAGTATTCTACACTTCTAATCTTCAATATAGATGAGATATAAGAGGTAATAGACCTTATTTATACCTATGATTCCAACATCTAATGAAAGAACCTTTTTTTCCTTGAGATGTGCTAAACTATTAAGGCCTCTTGGGACTTGAGATAAAATTCTATATTTTTTTTTGCCAACATTTAATCTCTATGAATGAATCTCTCTAAACAAATATCTCGAAGATACAATTGATTTTACAAATGTTGAATTATCATTGTAGATTTGTCCATTACAATAATATTCTTGATCCCTCATGATTTGAGTATTTTTAACACCAAACAAAGTTAATTTACCTTTTATTATTATTAATGATTTCTCTTAAACTCTAAGTAAAATTTATTTCTTAATTGATTAAAAATGCTCCCACCACAAGTGCCACCCTATTATGAACTAATTAACTTAATCTATACAATAACTCCACCCAACTAATTAACTTTTTAATAATATTATAATATATAATATTATTAAAAAGTTAATTAGTTGGGTGGAGTTTTTGTATAGATTAAGTTAATTAGTTCATAATAGGGTAAAAATAAAATAATTTCAAAAAAGTCAAACACATTCCCTCCACAACCACCAAATTTTGAACCCTGATAAGTTTACGCCATCTACTTCCACAGGGCTTTAACTTAGGGATTTAGTTCAGACCCATTTCTTTTTTTTATAGACCTACTGCCTATCCACCTGTTTACGGGAGGTCCCATCGAACACAGAGAAATGGGCACACTGAATAGTGAACATACAAAGAGGAATGTGTACATATTGAACATGGAATGCACACAGAGGAATGGGTATTATTATTTCATTTGATTTTGGCTTTATAAGGTACTTGTAAGTAGGATATTTCGTGGCTGTCTTACTTATGGGGGTGATTTGATTGATTCAATAATCCCTCCTTTTTGAGTGAGAGAGGTAAGGAAGGGAGATAATCAGAAGTGTCAATTGAATCTAGGAAAGAATTCAAGCATGAGTTTCTTAATTAAATAATACACATCTCTGAGCCTGAATCTTGACCTTGGTTTTTAGGCCTGCGTCTTAGAGGTGCAAAGATTGTAAAGTGGTGTGCATGCAGATAAAATCATTTGATCCCGACATGAATGGATGGTAAGAAGCCCTAATTCACAATCAATATGAGAAGAACACCTACTTTATTTAGGATCTAATAGTAAGATTATGAGAAATAACACCGGCTCTAAGACAAAACGACTTGGGGGTTCTTTGTGAGGACTCTTGATTCTACGACAGAATGATGTCTTTGTGGGGAGTATCCTTATAAATATGTATTCCAAATATGGAAGACTAGAGATTACACATGATGTATTTGATAAAATTCCTTAGCAGAATGCGGTATCAGAGACATAGATTATTATTGGATATGGTCATAATGGGAAGGGAGTTTAGGCACTGAAGCTCTTCAAATGAATGTGAAGGGCAGGAGTAATCCTAGATGATAATACCTTTTCAAGTGTTTTTCCTGCTTGTGTTACCTTGGTAGCTCTGGAATATGGTGTGGAGATTAATGGATACATAATCAGACACTGATTTAAGTCTAATGTCTTTATGATGAGTGTTCTTATAGGCATGTATGCAAAATGTGGAGACATAGATAAGTCACCATATTTATTTGATCACATGCAGCAGCCAGGCATCATTTCTTGAAAGAAGATCATTGCAGAATATGCCATGCATGGGCGTGGCAAGGTATCCCTCCTTCCTGGACAACAATCCCTCAAACCCCTGCCTGCTTGAGCAGCACCTTCCTACCCTGCTTGAATGGTGAAAGCATTGAGGTAAGTGTTCTCTACGACCCACTATTGGTATGTTTTAGCCGACTGATCAAATGAAGCGGCCCCTTATATTATAAAATAAAGAATTAGGATAATTTGTATCCTTATCCATATTACAATATTACGTGTATGAATGGTAAGCAACGTCCGGGAGTCTATATATGCAGTATTTGTGTCAAATCATGTGGTTGGTTCGGTCCAAACTCTTTGAACAAATGAAACAATCATGTATGAATCTGAACCGTTTCATTTTTCTCTTTGTATTTGAAATTTTGATCCACTAGAGTTTGGTGTCAGATGATGTTAACTTTTCCATTTTTGCAATGTATTAACTGGCAATAGAAATGATATTCCCATTCAAATTCTGAGGTGGAATTGTCCTCGGAGCATATTGATTATCATTTTCATTTTTTCACTAGTTGCCTTATCTGAATGATTCCATTCTTTTCCATTTGGATGGTTAAATGGATTGAATATTGGAAAGCGCATCTAGACCATTTTCTAGGTCTATTTGGCATATGACAAAAACACATTCTTTTAAACTACAATCCTATTTATTGATTTAGTACAACTTTGGTTACACATATATTGAACAATGTATTTAATGGCTAACACCATGGCCTGTTCTTTTAAGAATTGTTTCCTAGGGAAGTATGAAACATTCTTCCTTGAAGATTTATTACTATTTATTTGGGTTACTGATTAATCTTAGATAAGAAATGTTTCAAATTTTCTGAAACATCCAGGTCAAAAATACACGGCCTTAGCAGATGTCCAGGTTCAATTTTTATAGATGGATTTATTGCACAGGAGGCTGTAGTATACATTAGATTTTTGAAGTTTTTAATTTAATGAGAAACAAGGGGAAATAAACATATAAAATGTTAATGATTTAATTTAGTTAGAAGATTGGAAAATGTCAAAATGACAAATGATATAGGTTGGCATTAGATTGTATTTGTAGACCTTTCTTATAATACCATTCAATCTTTAAGATCAATACGTGGGGCGATATTTCAAATTTGCACATATTGAGGAGTTTAATGTAGGAGAGCTATAGGTTGCAGTTCATTCTGATTGTTTTTACATCCATTGTTTACATACTTTAGCAAAGCCTTTTCCCGTAATAAGTTTTAAGATAAGAATTGGTTCTACTAAGGGGAGAATCGAGATAATGAATAAACATTTCTGCTCTAGTCAAAATATTAAAATTGTTATCAGGGAACCTATTATCTGTATTAATCCCACTTATCTTTTTCAAGAGAAAACTTATCTAAGATTGTTGAGACATTCATTGTGCACACTTCCTGAATTGATTCCTAACAAAATGGTTTTGTGAAGGTTGATAAATTAGTAAATTTCTATGGCTAAAGGGGTACATAATCCAAGGTAACCAAGACTGCTATCAGGATATTGGTTTTAACTTTTTCTCCGTAAGCTCATTACTCCAACAAAGCCTTGTTTGTTGACTATTTTTCCAAACATTTTTTGCATTCAAAGATCACAAAATTGAAAATCTCCTTGATATCACCAGCCTTTACAAGTGATCCCTCATTGATGTCATTAGCTTTTGAAGAAAATACCTCCTTATGATTTTCATAACTAGGTCCATTTTCAACTTTCAAGAGCTGGTATTTCCCCCTTGAGACAGTCTCTACAACAGAGACAACTACAACAATTTGGGTTGTATGAAGTGCTTGACTCTCCTTTCGATCTTCCACATCCTTTTCCCTTGACATATCCTGCAGTGCACCATCTATTTTTTGTGAATAATCCTTCTGTATGTTTTGAAAATTCTCTTGCAGGCCCCTTTATGCCTTCATACTTGAACACATCTCTCTTATCTTTTGATTTATAAGATTTAAAAATATATTCATTTTTGGTAACGATATCTGTTTTTTTTGAATAATCCTTCTGTCTGTTTTGACAATTCTCTTGCATGCCCCTTTATGCCTTCATACTTGAACACATATCTCTTATCTTTTGATTTATAAGATTTAAAAATATATTCATTCTTGGTAACAATATTTTGACATGGTGTTTCATTATGAACATTATCATATTTTTGAATACTTTCTTCTTGGGTCATTAGATTTCAATAAACCCCTAGACTATCTTCCAATAAAACACATTAAGTGGTAATGAAACATGATCAGCTATGGCCATAACAGATCTTGCTTGTGATACAACGTGTGTATCTAGTGTAACATCCCTCACAACTGTATCCAAATTCTCTGCCCTTTCTGTAGTAGCTGAAGCAACTTCAACACTCTTCTTGACAACTTTTCTGGCAATTGCAATATTTGAATGGGAATGACATGGCTTCCTTCAAGCAATCCAACTTCACATGAGTACAAATCATATTGTTTACCATAAGAACTCAGAGCCTTCATTTCCATGAGCTTTGATTGTAGAGAAGCATCATCAGATGCAATATTGGTTGCTGCTACTGTGGCCTTAGCAACTGATGTCGTTTTTGTTGTGGCCTTAGCAACCGATGTAGTTTTTGTTGCTTTCACAGGCGTTGAAGCAATCTTAGCTTCAAATTCCAAAACTAATCTAGAATTATTCTAATATGCTAACTGAATCCAAATTCCCAAATTCCCTAGTTGTGCCTAACTGCAGTAGCTACAATAGAAGCAATATTTTCAACATTTAATCTTGCATGCTCTATAAGAGTTGTTGTTTCCTTTGAAAATATAAATTTCTGTCTAGTTTCTCCTCTACTTATTACCTAGTAGTGAGAAATAGAAGGTATACATGGGATACTAGTACCCTGTGCAATGAGAGAATTTGAAGTAGTTGAGAGAATCATTGACGACCCAAGGAAATCTACCGGTGTGTGTTTAGGAACACTAGATGTCATTTGCAAGCCACCAATTTGAACAATTTCTTCTGAAATGTTGTTCTTCTTCCTCTTTTTAGTTTTCTACTCCTTTCTATTCCACTATCATATAATGTGGAAGTGATGCTTGGAATTTGGAATCATCCTCAGCTATTGAATGCTCAAACAACAAGCCTTGAAGTTCTCCCACTATCCAACTACGATATCTAATTCACTTTGTAAACATTAAAAGCCTTAGATAGTTGAAAAGCTACAATCCATTGAAGCACTCTCTAAGCACTCTCTGTAGTTCATGATAACCACTAACTGCTCCACATCTCAAATTTCCCGTGGTTATGCCAATTCTATTTGGAGAAAAATGTGGATAGGAACCCTGTACATCACTATTTTCTCCACCCAAACTTATTTGAACAATTTGATTTGTAGGTTCATCTATCCTCATCCGTGTAGTGAAGTTGACTTTTTGAGATGACCTATGAGTTGAAAAAATGTACAAATGAAGGCATGTAGAGCCCAATGAACAGAGTATTCCATTTTATAATATTTTTATCTTAATAAATATATCTTGCAATATAAAAATTGCATATTTCTTGCAGCTGGCGATGACACATCTGATAGACGATCTCGGGCACCCAGTCATACTCCCAAGCTCTTGATGAGAGAAGCTCTTCCAAATTTTCACAAACCTTCATCTTCATACAACATTGAAATAACACTTGCAATCATTCCCGTACAAGTGTTTGACTGCGGGTTCCATTGGCGAGATTTGGTTGGCACTTGGGCTTTACGTCAACGTGGGCATGTGTGCTCTTCAAATCATTTGTCCATAAACCTTCGACATTTTCTCCTCCACTATGTCATCTCGCGAGAACTGCCTTACTGAAACCTCCACCCCAACTATAGTCTTGGAGAGAACTAATATTAAAAATATATTAACGCCCAAACAAACCGAATTCATGCATGTGTTGCTCATATGTACTGGGCAACGCCTATTAAGGAAATATGGACCAGGGTCCAATGCAGTAAGTCTAAGTAAATAATCAGTTGGGCGTTGTATAGTATATATTTAATTAACCAGCACCCTATTATTCAAAATGGTGAGTTCACCATCGATTTGACTGGTGCATTGTTCTTTGAGTGAGTGGGATATATATCCCATATATACAAGATATACAATGCTTTAATGTTATATATTAAGATTCGTCTTGTTGGGTTGCGACTCGTCCATGGTTTATGAGTCGTGGCATCTTCTCATGGCGAACCCAATACTTGGTGATATCGACATTTGAGTGATGCTCGGTGGCATTTGGAGCTGGTTAACGACCTAGAAAATAGCTTTGGGATAAGGGTTGATTTTGGTCTAAATTTAGGAGTCGGGTTAAAACCATTCTTTTTATTTAGTTTTGCAAAAATATCACAAAATAAAACTTACCCTTTTTTTCATTTAGTTTTGCAAAAATTAAATAAAATAAAACTTTTTTTTTTTAATTTTACAAAAATATTACAAAATAAAATTGATCTAAACCTAAGTGTGATTATCGCAGGCCTTTAAGCAGGAGTCTACGAAGGAGTTTGAGTAGTCATTCACGGCAAAGCCTAGCTCAAAGTCCTTTGAAAAGCCGAAGCAGGCCTCCAAGCAGAAGGTTGTTAAGAGGATCAAGTCATAGTCATGTTGTTGATAAGAGTACACTTCCCCATCCTAATCAAAGTCATACTTCTGCAAGAAGTCCTATCCCAGAGGGCACACCTAAACGTGTGAGAAGAGGTCATGGATTCAACCATCGTTACTCTTATGCTCAACTTTATCGTACACCATCTCCGGACCGCTCTCCCCCAAGGTCTCATTGCCTCAGTGAAAGGAATATTCCTGAAAGGGACAGGTTTGCACGCAATCATGTGTATCCACTTGGAGCTTCCATTTCTAGCTTCTTTGTTTCTTTATGTTAGAAACAGTAAGCTCACTACCATCGACTATTCCTATGGCATGGAAGGTTTTTCATTCATATTTAAGTGGATGATGTTCATAGTCCTTAGGCAGTTATACCCGTTTCTAACATCTACACAATGACTATAGAGTAGATTCCTATGCCCTGTCATGATTGTAGTTTGTTAAGTATATCTGATTATATTCTTTCTCCCAGTGTTTCAAATCAAGCATGGTTTTCCAAAGAAAAAATAAAAATCCAACCTCATCCTATACTCTATATTAATTTTGTCACAGCAAATTTGGGACAAAGTATAAACTCACAAGTGATTCAATGACAAATTACACATGAAATTGAGTAACGGTACTGCAATAGGAGGTTGCAGTTCTGTATTATCAAAAATAGAATGAATGGTACAACACAATTTCATGAAGAATGCATGAATTCCAAGATAATTCGAATACTCAAGGAGGTCATTCGAATTGCATGGATGGGTGTAGCTTAACTGATTGTCAAACTACAATAGACACACTTAGTTAACCACTAATCTAGCTATGACTGACTCTCACACTAAGTCCTAACTGAATCGCAATGCAATAGATGACTGAGTCTAATTGAATTTGACTCAACACATGTAACTGCATGTCCAACTCAAGGTGGTAGCGCATCCATAACTCCAAGTAGCTTCGATGGAGTTAACTGAAGTGACACTTATCATCGGAAGTTGGTGGAGGTGCCTTAGTTCACTCCAGATCAACCAAATCATCCCAAAATAGCCATTTGCATGAAGGAGGTGCATTTACAACTTAGCTTAACTGATTGTTAGGTGAAACAACAATCAGTTAGCAATTAGGTGCACTTATGACACTCAGTTCACCCCAGAATTGCTCCCCGATTGAAGGAGGAATCCCAGTTAGCCTGCTTGATTAAAGGAGGAAGCCCAGTTAACCTCCTTGGTTGAAGGTGAAGGCTTAGTTTTCCTCCTTGATTGAAGGAAGGCATGGGTGTGCCCACGTTGATGTCATAGTGTGCTCATCCAATTCCAAGTAAGTCAATTAAACTTGGGATAGTGGGTAAACATGACAAAATTGACCAAATAAGTGTGTATGTTGGGTAAATGACTCCAACACCTCCCCTTAATCTATACTCAGGAGGAGTAAAAATAAAATTCATGAAATTCCAGGGCCTCAGCAACAAAGGCCATAGGTCACCCTGTACAAAAATGAAACTCTAACAATGCTCAAAAATAAATCTAAGTGAGGAAAGAGGGAAAACTCAGTGGGAACAAACCCCCCCCCTCAAGCTGAACATTGAAGAAACATCTGATCACACCTGATGAACTCACCCCCAACAGTGAATGGAGGTAAGTGACATTTTTCTTTATAAAGCTCTTGGTGAAGATATCTGCAATATGCTCATCTGTAGGGCAGTATTGTAAAACTATGGTCCTGTCATGCACCAACTCCCTAATGTAGTGCATGTGACTCTCTATATGTTTGGTCCTCTTCCTGGTAACTGGATCTGTGGAGATATTAATAGTACTTTTATTGTCACAAAATATGACAATGGACAAAGCACTACCAAAATCAAACTCTGAAAGAATTCCTTGCAACCAAACAACTTGGATGCAAGCATTCATTGCTCCCCTGTACTCGGCCTCTGCTGAAGACAATGCAATGGCGGCCTGCTTTTTTCTAGACTAGCAAATGGGGCCACCCGCAAACATAAAGACATACCTGGAAGTGGACATCCGATCAGTAGAATCCTTTGCATAATCTGAATCTGTATAACCAACCAACTTTAGCTCAGAGTCTGTAGCATAGTGAATGTGGTAGGTCCTGGTTCCCTAAATATACTGGAGGATCCTCTTGGCTGCCTTCCAATGGAGCTCATGAGGCTGCTGCATGTATCTTGATACAGCATTCATGGCATAACAAATATTAGGCCGAGAATGTGTCAAGTAAAGCATGTTGAGTTTTAATGGTTATATCATATCTTAAAACATTTAGCATCATAACATCATAACCATAAGCCAAAAGATCACTGAAATATAGACAAGCACAACCACACAAAAAATAACACAAAGATTTATCCTCGGAAAACCCTAATGGGAAAAACATAGCAAAAGATTCCTCAATATAGATGCCCAAAAAGATAAAAGGTAAAACCCCAAAAGACCGATCCTCCTCTTTCTCCCGCTACAACTCTTTCTCTCTCTCTCTATTATGCACTACAGAAGTGAGTGTGTGTCTCAAATGAGGATCACCACACTCTAATTATATTCTCATGTTCACTTAATATTTAACTCAGTTATGTAGGCTTGAGTAAAATCCAACTTAGTTATGTAGGCTCGAGTAACCACAACTTGGGTACTAATGACCCGACTTACAACAGAGGGGAATTCCTCATGAATTTTAGTAATCCTCCCAATAGGAACATCGGGGTATAAGTAAATACAAGTGATTCCCCGATAGGAGCATTGGGGACCACTAAAATATATATTTAGAATATTCTTAGAAGTAACAATAATTCAACACTCCCCCTTAACGAGAAAGGTATTCTACAACAACATCAACAAATACAACCATAGGAAAGAAAGGGCATCATCAACATCATCAAGGTGACACATCTATAAATCATTGGAAGCTTTTTAACATATTCAACATATAGTCTTCATCTTCAAACTTTAGCAGCAGCAACACTTTGACTACTTGATCGACAACATCATCATCTGAACTTTCGATCTGCATCATCATCATCATCATATTATGAGCTTTTGATCAGTATCAGCATCATCATCTGAACTTTCGATCAGCATCATCAGCATCATCATACTCTGAGCTTTCAATCAGCATCATCGTCATCATACTCTTAAATTTCAATCAGTATCATCATCATCATCATATTCTGAACTTTCGATCAACAACATCATCACATTCTGATCTTTCAATCAACAATCATCATCATCATGATACTCTGATCTTTCGATCAGTAACATCATCATTATCGCACTCTAACCTTTCGATTAGTAACATCATCATCATCACACTCTCATATTTTGATTAGTATCATCATCATCATCACACTCTGATCTTTCGATCAGTAACATCATCATCATCACACTCTGATCTTTTGGTCAAGAACATCATCATCATCAACAACAACCTTCAATCCACAACACGAAGAGGAAATTCTTTGGATCACTTTTGGACTTAAAGTCTAGGGATGATGCAATCCCACCACATTCTCGACAACCGAAGTTGTCGTATTCAATTATGGGATAATCACTCCCTATCACTTTAGGACTAAGTCCAAGGATGATGCAATCATACCACATTCATGGGGACTGAAATCTCTGGATACATTTTGAACAAAAATTCAGGGATGATGCAATCCCACCACATTCACGTGGACCGAAGCTTTCAGATACATTTTGAACAACAGTTCAGGGATGATGCAATCCCACTACATTCATGGGGACCAAAGCCTCCGGATACATTTTGAACAAAAGTTCAGGGATGATGCAATCCCACCACAATCATGGGGATTGAAGCCTCCGAATACATTTTGAACAAAAGTTCAGGGATGATGCAATCCCACCACATTCACGAGGTCTGAAGCCTTTAGATACATTTTGAAAAAAAGTTCATGGATAATACAATCCTACCACATTCTCGAGTACCGAAGTCACTGGATCCATTTTGAAAAAAAGTTCATGGATGATACTACTACATTCTCGAGGACCAAAGTCACCGGATCTATTCTGGACAGATGTCCTAGGATGATACAATCCCTCTTCATTCTTGATGACCTAGGTCACCAGATCTATTCTGGACAGATGTCTTGGGATGATACAATCCCTCTTCATTCTCGATGACCGAGGTCACCGGATCTATTTTGGACAGATGTCCCGGGATGGTACAATCCCACTTCATTCTTGAGGACCGAAGACACCAGATCACTTTAGGACAAGTTTCCAGGGATGATACAATCCTACTGTAACATCACTGCTCCCCCTTTCAAGGAAGGTCTTTCTGGAAAACACCAAGCTTATCTCGAAAGTGTTCAAACTTTACCCGAGACAGAGGCTTCGTCAACACATCAATGTTGAATCATCATCTTGTAACATCATCATCTGAACCATTATCATCTACATCTTTAGTATGTGAATATTGAACTATCATCATCTGTATCTCTAGCATGTGAATACTGAACTATCATCATCTGTATCTCCCACCGTCTTGTGAATTGTTAAATCCTGTGTGGGCAGTGGTTTTTTATTCTTGTTGAGGCTTTCGCAACAAGGGTGTAGTACAGGGCCTCATTTTGATGATCAATTTTATTGTAGTGTGGTTTAAGTATTGAAAAGATGCAGTCTGAATTAATGATAAATTTTGTTTTGACTGTAGACAGACTCAGAAGATTCTTTAGATCGTTGTTGCAAGAAGACATAGCTAAAAAGTAAAGTTGAGGAAAGTTGGTTGAAAAGTGATAGGAAGATACATTCTGAGATCAATGGGATCTAGAAAGGGACAAATAAAAGACAAAGGGGAATCAATAGCAACGGAGGCTCGGTTTTGGAAAAGGTTCAGCAGTTACTGAGTTGGTCCCGCTATATGAAGTACTCGTAAGACTAAAATCCGAAATGTAATGTATTTCCTAAATCATGAGCACTCACAAACTGAAAAAACTGTGAGTTTAAAACGATCGGGGAAGCCGAAAGGTCAAGGGGCGGGGCAACCCAAAGGTTTTGTGGTTTTTGTATAAAGATAGGAAAGTTAGAGGGAAAAGGGGATTTTTCCCTAGAAAAACTTGTGAGCTATTGTTTGTAAGAGGAACTACTTCATTTTACAATAAGAAATTGCAAATTTTGCCTGCTGGAGAAGGTGCTATGTGGAATGTTCAAATGTGATAAAATGAACAATGTTGAAGGGGAACTATTTCGTTTTCGACTGTGTTTCATTAACTATGAGATCATTCTAACTTTCTGAACCTATATTCTTGTCTGAATGTTCTCTGGTATATTCTGTGATAATTTCCACTATGAGTAATGGAGGTTTTAACTGTTGATGAGCTATCTTGTCGTGTATATATTTATTCATGTTTATGTGTTTTGTTCTAAGAACAACTATCTGTAATTTACCTTAGCACATGAACGGTATTACATTACTCATGAATTAATATCTTTCTCTCTAGAGACAGCTTAGTTAGTATGTATTTTCTAGTTGCGTGTGATTTAGGTGCGAGAGAGTCTAAGACGAGAGGTAAGAACCTACGCATCACATTGTGACCACTCCTTGCATCCTTAATCAATCTGCATCTTAGATAGGCACTTGCATATCATGCTTAAAATAAAAAAATTACAAAAATATATACGGTGGATCGGGCTGCAACAGGTAAAACCTTTTATTTTTGTTACTTGACCTATGGTAGCCAGACCGCAAACCGGATGGATTCCCTACACCAAACAGTCATGGACTAGTTGGAAACATTGACTGGGGAGAATCCCTTGCTGTTGTTGCCTGCAAATTTCCAGGCCTCAACACATACATACTTCATTTGTGTAATCACAATTATCCATTATATGAATATACAAAATTTAATACTGTTTCAATACATTTCAGCCAAGGAAAACAATAAAGATTTAGGAGGTATTATTCACTCCTTTTTCTTCTATTTATTTACTGATAGTAAAATCAATTCATATTTCTCTTTATGATTATTTAAAAAGAATTGAAAAATAAATCAAAATAGTTAAATCAACAACGTGCCATCATCTTTTAAAAACCACAGTAAATATATATATTATTATAAAAAATATAAGTTACAAAACAGTAAGCTTCAAGCTTATTTAAATCTTAAATAGTATCTAAACCCTAACACCACTGAAATCATATCAATTATGGCCTAATGGCCTTTTAACAACAAAAATACATGGCTTAATTGCATGTTAAAAAGAAAATAACATCTCTATAACTCAACTACGACAAAAAAGGAGACATAAATATTTTATCAAGTCACGACCGTAAAGGCCCAAGTTTTCCATCACGATATAGCCTCTAGGGCTTCAAGGTTTTCTTAAACCACACATCATAGTCTTGGCCACATGGCCTTCCAAAACAAAACAAATCACCATGTAACCACGGCCGAGTAGAAACCAAGAACCAAGTGGGTAGTATCAACATAAACACCATACAACTAGTCCAGGAGAACCTTAGGTGAGATTGAGGCTTACCAGGATGGATACGAAGCCTGGAATCCCTGAGTGGAGTTGTTATGGCATATTCTAGCACCGAGCTTTCACTGTACAAGTTTAATAAAACCCTAAATGAGAAAATTTATACAATCACAAAGCGAATTAGTTTATAAACAATTGAAGAATAGTATGATTTATAAATAAAATTTCTCACCTAAAGGATTTGACCTTGGCCTCTTACTAGTGGCAAGAACAAACCCTAGCCACCAGAAAACATTACAACGAGCAATGATGGAAGCTCTGTCAAGAAAACCCCAACACAAAATGTGCCAACCCGAAAACCAAAACCACGATGAGATAGAGTAAAAAATCACACAGTAGAAATCCGGTGGTGAAGAGAGTTAAACCCTACACTCAACCAAAACACTCAAATCGATAGTCAAAACCACACTACGACAGCTCAAGAGCCATGCTCACATTCACTACACCAATGCTTGAAGGATACACTTGCAGAGGCAAGGTAATGACGAAAGGTAGCACTTACAAAGTTATAGTAATGGCGATGGATAACTCCTAGACAGAAGAAAACGGTGGCCATGTAAGACCCTACTTGCAAAGGAACTCAGAATGACTTACAGGAGGCCTGTACTCAAATGGTTTAAGGAATGACGGCAAGGCTTGTGGCCATGAGCTTGCAGCTCATCCACTCCATAGCAGTGACAAGAAGATTAGGGAAAATGCAAATTTTAGGGTTTAGAACATTTTTATATTTCCCCCAAAGTCAACAAAACCTAAGCACCGAACATCGACCACGTGGATTCAGATTTATTTTCCAAGAGTGGGTTTTATATTATAGTTCGAGGCCTCTTTTGGAGCATCCTGCACACAATGGGGAATGATAAATAAACCACGTTAAAAACATTGTTCATAACTTACTATATCTATCATCATTGTTTTTATGCTTGTTATATCCCTAACGAATAATGTAGGGAAGTAGTTGTTATACTAGGGTTTACATTATGTTCTATAATTTTTGAAAGGGTTAAAGAAAAACTTATGCAAAGAACTATTAAATTTTATTGACATAATAAACAATACCTTGTGACAAAGTATAGATTTATGAAAGGACCTTGTAAAAGATTTAGGAAGATACAACCATTAAAATCAGCTATGTATATATACTTGCAACTATGGAAAGATGCACATCTAGAATATTAGCTTAGGTATTAAATTAGTATCATTTTAAGATACTAGTGTTTGTCTTTCATTTTCCCCTTATGAGATGAAGATTATACTAAGGTTAAAAGGGATAGATTTTTATAGAAAATAACCCTTTAATCCTTACACAAAAAACATTATTACTATAGTTTAAAGATATAAATTTTGTATTATTGCATCTCGTTTTAGTAAGTACTAGGCCAGTTAGTAAACTGTCTATGCACCAGGTTTCATTTCCAGGTGTGAATGATCAACCAATGTACTTATGACTATATCTAGATTTAGGTTTTCTAAGTTTACCTAATTTGAATATTGTTGAAATGAGTACCCTTGAATTACTAAGGTGTTAAGTAATAAGGTAATTAAAGAACTTGCTATATTAATTACCATTCACTAGAATTACATACAAGACCTACGCTGATATTAGATTGATGGAAATTAAATGAACAAGTTATAAATATAGAGAAATGGAAGAGCAACTGGACTATGTTTAGTTTACTAACACTTATGTTACCAAAAACTATTTAGAACATAAATATATAGATCAACGATACCTCATTCATTTGATCAAAGCTGTAAAATAAATAAATTTACTAGAATTATATTTATGCTAGTTGAGATAATAATCTCGATCAGGAACTGGTAACAAAACGTCTTACTTGTAAATGACCTGTAAAAGAAGCATCCCTTCACTGCATTAGCTAAAAAGCTAAGTAAGCGTCGATCTCAACTGAAGTTCCTTCATATTTTCACAAAACAGTAAAAAAAACTTAGCACTAGTAATTAAATAGATGTTTCAATTCCTGTTGTTCCAAATCATAACCTGCTAAATCAAATCCTTAATAATGATTTACAGAAGAAAAAAAAATTAAGTATGCGGAACTAGAATTTAACAAAAGAACTATTTCTAGTTTAAGTCTGTTTAGGTTAACCGTTAATAGTTAAATGTTCCTCTATAGTGACGATTGTAAAAATTTAATGTTATATGAAAAATTTTAAATTTTTATGAATTTTTGGAGTATTACATGTGGTATCAGAGCACAAGTTCATACACTAAGCTTGAATGAGGCTCAACATGCATAGATAAATAGTAGATTTAATGCATGCATACTGATTATTATATTTTTCTTTTGAAATGTTATTTCCATAAAATGTTTCTAAGCTAAACTCTAGGTATGGAAAGACTCAAGGAATATGCAAATGAAGAGTCCCAGTTTAATGAACGAAGTAATTCTAGAAGAGAACTAGTTCAGGAAGAAATAACTAATAACTCTTCAGAATTATTACAAACGGTTAAAGAATTGAGAACTGAGATGGAAACAGTCAAAAAGGAAAATGAAAGAATTCTGAGAGATCAGGAGCAGCTGAATCAGATCTTGATGGAAAAATTTTAGAATGAAGAAAAAGAGAAATAGACAGGATCTGAAGATATGTCCCACCAACACAAAAGCAAAAAGTCTAAACAATCTAAAATCAAAAGTAGTTCATCCTTTGAGATTTATGGTTACACATAGGAAGAATTATCAGTATACTAGTGATAGTAGCAAAGATAATCATCAGTCAAGAAAAAGAAAATTTAAGCCTTATGAAAAAATTTCAGGAGAATTTAAGAAAATAAAACCACCAACTTTTAATGGTGAAACTGAGAAAGGAGAAGAGGCTGAATCATGGTTTTCTGGCATGAAGAAGTATTTTCAAATCTACAATTACTCTAACCAGCTAAATGCAAGAACGGCCATTTACAACCTAACTGGGAAAGCAGATATTTGGTGGCAGGACTTAAAACGAGTAAAAGGTATTAAGGAAAAGAAAATTAACTGGAGTACCTTTAAGAAATATTTTAAAAAGTTCTTGTCTGAACAATACTATGAAGAGCAAGCTAAAGAATTTTATGCAATGAAACTGGGAACAATGAACATGAAAGAATTAAACAATATATTTTTAAGTATGCTATGTTATGTGCCTTACATTGTGGATGAGAATCCTACGGTACAATGATTTCTAAGTTGTTTACCTTTTCATATAAAAGACAGAAATGAATATGCTAATCCAAAAACCTTAGAGGAGGCTATGCGAAAGGCGAATTTTTGCTATGAGCAGAACCACAAAAAAGAAAGTATGTCAAACTGGAAGGCTTAAAGATCTAATAATTTTGAACAAAAGAAGAAAGTTTCGCACCTAACCGCAGTTTTAGGAATAATAACACATGTAATTTTCCTAATAAGAATTTCCAAGGGAGTAAAGGTAATTCACAGTTAAACCCAAATGGTCCTAGAAATAAAGGGCCTGCTAATAATCACAGTAATTACACCAATAGTAATGAACGAAAAGAACGAGTAAATTGTTGGGAATGTAATGGTCCTCATTATGCATCAGTTTTCCCCAATCGGAAGAATACTGTCAGCAACATACATACAGTGCAGGAGGAGATGATTGTTGGTGATCTAGCTAGGACAATGCCCAGGATCAACGCAACACTAGAAAACCAGCAGGCGGATTATCAAACTTCCATGGTGGAAGTGGAGGGTAAGCTGAATCAAATACCTATATCTATCTTAATTGACCCAAGAGCTAGCTTAAGTTATATTTCTCCTGATATAGTAGAAAAATGCAAGTTACCAGTAGAAAATTTTGCAAAGTCAGGGTTAGTTCAGCTAGCTACTGGCGCAAAAAGAAAAGTGATTAGTTTTGTAAAAGATTGTACTGTAAACATGGATCAGTTTGAAAGCTCTGTGAAGCTTAATGTACTACCTTTAGGTTCTTATGATATGTTAATTGGTATGGACTAGTTAGAACAACATAGAGTAGTTCTGAACTGTTTCGATAAAACTTTTACTTGCATAAATAATGAAGGAGAAATAGTAAACGTAAGAGGAATCCCTAGGAAAACAGCTATTAGACAGATCTCTGCTTTGCAATTAAAGAGAGTTGTTCAAAAGGGTTGTAAATCCTTTGCTGTAACTGTAATTAATGAATAAAATACTAATAATGAAGATAAAATAAAACTGGAAGACATTCCAATCCTGAGGGGGTATTCGGCTGTATTTTCGAAAGAAATTCTAAGACTGCATCCGAAGAGGGAGTTAGAATTCACTATTGAGTTGGTACCTAATGCAGTGCCCAGCTCAAAAGACCCTTATTGGATGAATATATTGGAATAAAATGAATTAAAATCACAGTTAAAAGAAATTATTTATAAGAATTATATCAGACTCGGTGTGTCTCCTTGGGTAGCACCTGTTATTTTCGTTAGAAAGAAGGACGATACTCTACGTTTATGTATAGATTACCGTCAACTTAATAAAATCACCATTAAAAACAGATATTCATTGCCCCACATAAATGATCTGTTTGATCAGCTACGTGGAGCAACTGTATTCTCAATGATTGATTTACGATCTAGCTATCACTAGATCTGAATCAAAGATGAAGACATCTTTAAAACAACTTTTAGGACCAGATATGGTCACTATGAGTTTGTTGTTATGCCATTTGGGCTTACTAATGCCCCGGCTATCTTCATGTGCCTAATGAATAATTTATTGCATAAGGACCTTGATGAATTCATGGTAGTATTCATTTACGACATTCTAATTTATTCGAAGTCTAAAGAATAACATGAAGAGCACTTAAAAAAATTGTTTTACAAGAATTGTGTGAACATCGGATTTATGCAAAATTTAGTAAGTGTGATTTCTTTAAGGATAAAATATAGTACTTGGGTCATGTAGTAACTAAAGAAGGGATCTTAGTTGATCCAGAAAAGATAAAAGCAATCGAAGAATGGCCAGCCCCAAAGGACAATCATTCATGGGAATTGCTGGTTATTATCGAAGATTCATTGAAGGGTTTTCAAGAATTGCAAATCCCATAACTTCTTTACAGAAGAAAGGGAAGAAATTCGAGTGGAGTCAAAAGTGTGAAGAAAGTTTTAAGAAGTTAAAAACATTACTAACTACTGCACCAATCTTAATAATTTCTAATCCTAATAAAGAATTTCTAGCATGTACTTATGCATGCAACGACGGTCTAGGTGGAGTTTTAACTCAGGAGGGACACGTCATTGCACACGTCATTGCATATGAGTCTAGGAAGCTTAAGATTCATGAGAAAAACTATGCAACCTATGATTTAGAGTTGGCTGCCGTCATACATGCCTTGAAGATGTGGCTTCATCACTTAATCAGAATAAAATTTATATTAATGACAGATAATAAAGGGTTAAAATATTTGTTGGATCAACCTAACTTAAACGCAAGGAAAGCAAGGTGGCTAGCTTTCCTTAGCGAGTATGATTTTGAAATCCAACATATTAAGGGAAAATAAAATAAGGTTGTTTATGCTCTAAGCATAAATCCAAAACTAAATTTTGTAGCAGCAATCAACACCTATAAAACAGATTTAGAAAAACTTCTAGAGGAAGGAGTGAGATTGGATGAAAACTATTAGAAATTACAAGAAAAAGTAACAGAAAATTCAACTGAAAGTTTAAGTACAGGGTATAGTCTAAACGAAAAAATATTATTACGATATCAAGACAGACTGTATATACATAATGTACCCAAGATTAAGTTACTAATTTTAAATGAAATTCATAAGACTCCTTACTCAAGACATCCTGGTTATCAGAAGACTATAACCATGTTACAGAAGGATTATTTTTGGCCAAACATGAAGAATGAATTGGCAGAATACATTGCCAAGTGTTTTGAATGTCAGCAAGTTAAGAATGAACACTAGCATCCAACCGGGTTAATTCAGCCATTACCTATCCCTAGCTGGAAGTGGGAAATAATAAGTCTTGATTTTATTACAGGACTACCTAGAAATCAAAATTCGAATGATTTGATAATGGTAGTTGTTGATAAACTTAGTAAAGCAACTCATTTTATAACTGTAAAAACTACTCACAAGGCTGCTAATATTGGTGATATATTCATGAAGAAAATATTTCATTTATGGGATACCGAAAGTAATAATTTCTGACAGAGACCCTAAGTTTACGGGAAATTTTTGGAAGTCTTTGTTTAAAGGACTGAATACTACTTTAAATTTCAGTACCTCTTTTCATTCCCAGCCGGATGGACAGACTGAAAGAGTGAATCAAGTGTTGGAATATATGCACTCATAATGTATGTTAGGGAACAACCAGGTAAATGGGAAGATTACTTACACCTAGTAGAGTTTGCTTACAACAATTACTACCAAGCTTCAGCAAGATACAATCTATTTGAAATTTTCTATGGATGGAAGTGCAATACCCCCATCTCATGGAGTAATCCAGTTGACATGTTAGTATTAGGACCTGAACTATTAAAAGAGATGGATTTAATTGTAAAATAGGTGCTGTAGAAATTCAAGCCAGCAGTAGATTAATTTTACCCACAACAATTGTCAATTGATCATGCAAAATTGCTAACAATGGAGACTGAATATGGAGCTGTAACACAAAATTATATTAACTGAGTGTATAATAGCCAACCTTGTAATAACATAGGTTTCTGAATATATAGAATACATCAATAGGTCGAATGCATAAGGAGGCATCCAAAACTAGCATAAAGCAAGCTTACTCAAAATAGGCAAATCCCCCATAGGTGTAAAAAGTTGATCCCAAATCTGTCATGAGGCTCACGAATTGGAAAGGGCGCATGGGTAAGCAAATGAGTGGTGGAATGGCAGCTCATACATGCTTTTGCATGGAGGAAAGAGTGGAGGATGAAAGGGGCAACAAACAAGTTCACCTCACCTAGTCTTGCTTTCCTATGTGCCTTAAAACACTGAAAAAAGCAGGCAGTAAAGCAGAAAAAGCAGATAGGTGCCTATGAGGCCAGTAATAAATCAGATTTGATTCCTAAGGCTTTCCCAAGCGCTACATGAGTCAAATATGGCAAGTTTGACCTCTATGGATAGGCAATTAGCAACTTGCACATGGTGG
>LPNX010505017.1:102813-122134 GCA_001517045.1 Pseudotsuga menziesii
GTCAGCATGGAAGTTGTATCAATGTCATCATCATTTACTGACCTATCAAGTTGCACAGTACAACTTGAAATACCAGAAGTTGGATTCTTTAATTCCAATTCCCTTAATATAGTTGTTGCTTCCTGTATATTTCCTTCATGGTAAAGACTTTTGATGAAATCAACAAATGAGATATCAAGATCTGGCCCAACAAACAAATTATCAGTTCCCACAGAATTCAATCTTCTAAAATATTCAGAGTATAATCTACTGTCAGTATTGATGCCAAGAAGTAAATCCCTCTCAAGCAGTTCTTCTACAAGTTTACTTGCTTCTTCCATCCTTCCTTTACTTCAAAGCCCATTAATAAGGTTGGTGTAGCAAAAGAGATTTGTTGCAATTCCTCTCCTTTCCATTTCATGAAACAGTGTCAGAGCTGCCTCCATATTGCATATTTTGCAATGCCCTTTAATCAGTGACTCAAACATAAAACCATTTGGCAGAATACTCCACTTCTCCATTTCAAAGAGAAGAGTTGATGCCTCCTCAATTTTTCCTTGCTTGCAGTATCCAGAAATCAGGAGATTGTAAATATTGATGTTTGGGACAAGGCCCATGGCTAACAATTTCTTCAAGAGCTCCTCTGCATCCTCTAAATAGCCTTCCTTACAGATACCACGTATGAGTTTCGAGTAAGTGGTAACAGTGGGAGTAACACCTGTTCTCTCCATAGCATCAAATAACATGAAAGCTTCTACGAGGCGGCCTTCAATGCAAAGTACATCAATTATTGAATTATATGTGACCTCATTAGGCATAGTATCTTTTAATTCCATTTCCTTGCGCAGTTCTAAAGCTTCATCCAAACAACCTTCTCTGCACAGGCAATAAATTACTTTTGCACAAACAACTTCATCTGCCACAATTCCCTTCTTCAATGCTGCCTTTAAAAGCTTGCATGATTATTTCACCCTCCCTTCTCTGCATAGGAGATCAAGGACAACTGAACAACTAGAGACAGTTGGCAACATAGATTTGGCCTCCATTTCACTGTAAATCGTTAGAGCTCTATCTGTGTCCCTTTCTTTGCAAATTCTATAAATAAGCGAGTGATAAGTTTCCAGCGCTGGTAATAACCCCTTATCTTGCATTTCATAATGCAGTTTTAAGTCTCCCTTTATGCATCCCCTTTCACAGTTTGAAATTATCATCTTACTGTAAATATGAACATTGGGAACTAAACCTTTCTCTAGCATTAGTTTAAAAATATTATTAGCCTCTTCCAAACTGCCCTTCTTGCAAAGACCATTCATAAAGGTGTTGAAGCTTTCAATAACAGGCAGAAAACCCATTTTCTGCATTCTCAAATGCATCTTCAATGCCATATCTACCTTTCCTACTTTGCAAAGTCCACCAATGACGGCATTGTATGTAGAAGCATTAGGTGCAACACCTTTCACCTCCATTCTGTCATACAAATTCATGACAAAATCTGTATCTTCCATGCATAAACAATCAATCAGCATATTGCAAGTTCTGACATCAGAAGCCAATTCTTTTACATAGGTGTTGTTCAGAATCTCATTAAACTCCTCCTTTCTGCAATTTTTTAAGAGTACTCTGATAAGTGACATGTAACTACTAATACTTGGGAGCATGCCTTTCCTTTCTATTTCATTGTAGAGTTTCATGCCAGTATCAAATTTCCATTGATTGCAAAGTCTGTCAATGACAATGTTATAGAGAGAGTCGTCTGGCACAATTCCACAACCTATCATGTTATCAAGAAGTTCAAAGGCCTCCTGTATATTTCCTGCCTCAGAATGTGCCTTAATCAAATCCCTATAGGTAATCACATCTAGAATTAAACCTTTGTCCAAGGCATCTTTAAGGAGGTTTCTTGCAACCGATATCCTACCTTTCTTACAAAAGAAATTGATAATTGAATTGTAATTAGAAATGTTGGGCATAACACCACATCTTTGCAGTTCTTCCCAGAATACCAAAGCCTTCTCCATCTTATCTGCTTTACAGTATTCACCGATAAGAATGCAGAAAGTAACAGCATTGGGATCCAACCCTCTGTCAGGCATCCACTTGAAGACATCAGTAGCTTCCCGAAAATGACCAGCCATACAAAGTGCTTTGATAAGCACGTTACAAGTGATGACATCCATCTCAATTCCTCTTGCCTCCATTTCCTTGTAAACATCCAATGCTCTCAGCACAGTTCCTCCCTTGCAGTACCCATCCATCAGGGTGTTGTAAGTCACATTGTCGGCAACCAAACCTCTCGCTGAGATTTCTTTTAACAGAGTACTTGCTTCAATCATCTTGCCTCCTTTACACAACCCATTTATAAGAGCATTGTAAGTGACGAGAGTATCCAAAACCCCTTTCGTTTCCATTTCTTCAAGCAGGCTAAATACTTTATCTAGTTTTCCTTTTCGGCAATACCCATCTGCCATCATACCATAGGTAACCTCATTAGAATCAATACCCTCCTCTAGCATTTTCTCCAAACATCTCTCCACCTCTTCCATCTTTCCTATTTTGCAAAACCCAGAAATAATAGCACCATAGGTCACAACATTGAATGCCAGACCCTTCTTCACCATCTGGCCTTGCAGCGCCGCAGCAGCTTCCACATTACCCTGCTTGCAAAACGCATCAATGATGGATGAATATGTGAAAACGCAAGGCAGAATCCCATTGTTGACCATCTCATCATGATGCTTGAGTGCATCCCTAAAATGCCCATCCCCACAATACCCACCAATCAGAGCCCCATAACTAGCACAATCACCCACAAATCCCTCTTCTCTCATTTTTTGTACAAACCCCCCCGCCTCCTCCATTCTTCCTGCCCTACAAAGTGCATCGATGAGTGCAGTATAAGTCACAGGATCAGCCCTGATGCATTTTTTCACCATGTCCTCATACAATCCAATCACCTTATCCAACTTCCCTTGTTTACAAAACCCATCAATCAACGTACTATATGTGACATTATTGGGCCCTAGGTTTTTTTCTAGCACGTCTTTCAAAAACCTATTTGCCCTCTGCAGATCCCCATTTTTGCAATGGTCGTTTATTAATATATTGTAAGTATAAGCATCAGGAACAGTACCTATTTTCTCCATTGTCTGTAGGAGATCCAAAGCTTTGTCAAGGGCACCTGCTCGACAATGTCCATGAATAAGCACGTTGTATGTGACCACAGTAGGAGCAATGTCCATCTGCTCCATTTGAATGAGCATCCCTTCATTTCTTGACTGAAAGGTACTATTGCTGCTGTTACAATACAATTTGCTTGGGCTGGAAATAGTTGTCTTGACATTAGTGTGAAATCATTTTCACTTTGCAAAAACAAAAGTAACTTGGAATTTGCCTATGTCATTGAAGTGTTTATTCACATACGTTTGGCCATTGCATTTGATTGTTTTTCAAGATCTAATTTTGATTGACTGGAAATAGCTTTCACGACATGTCTTGTTACTTGGAAGATCGAGTTTTGCAATTTTGAAGTAAATTGAAGATGCAAATTGATACAGTTGTATCATTTCATTTGGGATATGATGGAAATCAACCACCTCTGACAGTCCTATGGAGAAAATTTGCAATTTTCATTTTCCTCATTTCTATTTCGAAGTTGCACTTTGTTGACTTCATCATATGGATGGAAATTTGATATAATGATATATTTGTTAGTGGTTGTCATTCTCTCATTTGCTAAAGTTCCACTAATTTATCATAAATCATTCATTGCTATCTACGCTTAACATAGGAGCTCATATTACCTTTCTATAAATGGAAAGTCTGATAATAATTGTTTTTGGGCTTACTTGAAACATTTGCATTTATTCTGACTTGAACAAATAACTAGCTTTGAACAACCATACTCATTCAAACATACTACTCTTGGAAGAGCTATATATTTGATACATGACTTAATTGAGCATATCAAAACTTGAAGCAAGTCTTTGTCATCCAAATCATATATATATTTCTTGCACACATACATTTGGTCAAAGATATTAATCATTTGTCATTTTATCTCACGATTGTTACTTCAAGCATAGCTTACTGATATTTGTTTCTGGGCACTTTGTTAGCAACATTCGCTTTATTGTAGTAATTTCACAATCTATACAAACATCAAGGTGCGTCTCTAGTAATCTGGCATTTGTATTTATTTTTTTAAAACACTTATAGCCGTCGATTAAGTGACAGCCTGCAGGTGATTTTTTTTTTTTAATTCAATACCGTCGGTTAAGCGACGGCCTGTAGGTGATTTTTTTTTTAAATTTCTCCACTGTCGCTTAACCGATGCTTACGTTTTCATTATCGTCATTTAAGCGACGCGTGTTTAAAGTTTAACATGAATTAGATGTTGGATAACCGACGATTTATATTTAACCAACGGTAAACTGAGCTGTCGCTTAACTGACGGATTGGAAAGATGTCGGCTAACCGACGACAATCCACCGACGCTTAAAAAAAATCATAGTGTCGTACATGCGACAGGGAAGTGTCGAAAATCCGACAATACGGCCGTTGGATTTTTGGTTGAAATGTAGTAGTGTGATTGCCCTATAAAAGAAAATCATTGTAATACGATTGTGTATCATATTGTAGCATTGTAAAACAATCTCGGTGATTGTGTGAGAGATATTGTGAGATAGTGAAGAGGAAGCGCATCGAGTGTGTTGTAGGTTGTATCCCTTCATTTTTTTTGTATGGTATAATAATAAATAACTGGAAATTTATGTGTGGGCATATCCCATCTTAGGTGAACCACATTATATTAGTGTCTCTCTTGTAATGCGTTAATGTGTTTTAATATTTTCATATTGTTTATTGTTATTGCTCTATGATATTGTTTTCTCACAATTGGTATCAGATCTTGTTATACCTGATTCTCGTTAACATCATGTTGTGGGAAAAAAATATCAGTATTTGACTTGAAATCCTAAAACATTGAAGTTAGAAATGAGAAACGATGAACCACTTCATAGTTTTGGCCACCACCACTCCTTTCCTATGGAAAAAATGTGGTACCTATACCAGTAACACTTATTTATTGTCTGCAAAAAGCAGTGCCACCACCTATTTCCCATGCACAAGGTGTGGTTCCCACTTGGTAACACATGTTCCCCTTGAACAAGGCGCGATGCTCAAGTTATGAAGGAAAAAAAGGAAAGTTCGAGAGGCTTCTCGAAGCTTTCCTTCATGGAAGCCTCATCCATATGGATTAGGGCATCTGGAGCTAGAGATCCATCATCCTATGATCACCCCTCCACCTCTCTCATGAAATCCTCAACCTATCCTATCCTCTCGTGCCTTTATATACTATCTTACCCCCCATTGGTAAGAGGAGGAAGAATGTGTTATTGCATCCAAATTCTAGCGAAATTTAGTCAGAATATTAGGTGATTAGGAAGAAACCTTGGGGCTTTGAGGCAAGGTTCATTTGAGAAAGATTTCTCAACACCAAGGCATCGGTTGTAAACTCTCTCTCTTTGCACTTTTAATAAAAATGTAGTTTCTTTTCCACATGCACTTGTATGTCTAATTCTTATGTTGTGTTTGTTGTTTAATTCCTTGGTCTTTCACATATGATTTTAAGATATCTTGATACTCTTATCTAGGTTTGTATTTTGTTGTGTTTCTTGCAAGTTATCCGTGGAGATCAAGCACTTCTAGGATCAAGCCTTTGCAACCTGTGGAAGGAAAGAAGAGCATGCAATTCAAGAGGTTTATTTAATCCTAGGAAAATTTTCTATGTTTTGTATTCGTTTTGTTCTAGTAATGGGTGTTTCATGCTAGGGAAACAACCTTTTTCCACATTGGTCGAGTATTTCTAGTAACAGAGCCAAAGGTATATTTGGTTGGTAAACTTGCAAGAAATAAGGGTTCCTGTTTCGAGTGGGAGCAATGATAGAAGAAGGAAAGTTTAGGGTCGAGAAATTTAACGACAAAAATTACAAGTTATGGAAGATGCAAATGGATGACTATCTGTAGCAGAAGGATCTATTCCTACTTTTTGACGGAAAAATAAAGTAATCGGCGACTATGAAGGACGAATAATGGGAGGTTCTTGAAAAAAAGGCACTAGGAACAATACGGTTGTGCCTAGCTTCGTCGGTGCTTTCAATATTTCAAAAGAAAATACAATGGAGAGTGTGATGAGCGCATTGGATAAGTTGTATCAAAAAACCTTGTATTCCAACAAGGTGTTTTTAATGAATCATTTATTTAATATGAAGATGTCATAAGGTGGATCTCTTGCTGACCATTTAAATGAATTTAATACGGTTACTAATCAACTAAGTTATGTAGGAGTGAAATTTGACGATGAGGTTAGGGATCTTATAAAGGCTTGTGCTCATTGCCAGAAAGCTAGAATGGCTTGGTCATGGTTGTAAGTAACTCTGTCTCTGGTTCAAACGCTCTTAAATTTGATGATGTTGTTGGTGTTATCCTTAGTGAGGAAATACGAAGAAAAATCATATATGAGACATCAGGTAATGCGTTGATCATGGAGAGTAGAGGAAGACAAAGGGAGAAAGGAAAGAGCCAAGGTAATCACACCAATTCTAGAAAGGGAAGATCCAAATCCAGACTTGGAAAGATAAGTGTTGGAACTATGGTAAGAGAAGACATCTGAATAAAGACTGCAGATCTCCAAAGAAGAAAGGAGATGGGAAACAAGAGACTACTTAGGAAGCTAATGTAGCAAGTGATGTGTTACAAGATGCTTTGATTCTTGTTGTTGGTACTGGAGTTGTAAACCTTAGTTTTCTTGTATATCCCTAGGAAAATTTAATGTTTGTTTTTACAACCATATTGTATATACTTGATTTGTTATATTTTGTTAGATTAGAGGTTAAATAGTTGGCTCATAATTTTATTTTGAATCCATGTTTATAAACTTTCACTATATATTACATGATTCTTTGATGCTTTTCATTTTTTCCAAAGTTTAATGTTCTCGAAGCTAATATTAATCTTTGAAAATTTAAGCGCTGCTACAATGTTATTAGGTTTTAACAAGCATTTTTATATATCATGATTAAACCTTGTGAAATGAAAAGGATAATATGTGGATCAATCTATGTACAAGGTACATGTTTTCATCATAATAGAATTTGACAGGTGGATACATATCATTATAGTGATGTTTTGTGGTTGTACCAAAGTATTTTACATTCATTGTATCACGATATTTGGTATTGTCAATGGGATTTTGTTCTAGCATCTATTCAAAGTCTATTACTACCATAACCATGAAGAAAACAAGCGGTAGACCACATAGGTTTGAACCACTTGATACACAGTGGAATGTAGAACATTCAAAATGTGCACAGCTGCTTAAAAACGTAGTTTGGTTCGTGTTTTTTAAGAATATCACAGGATTCAACATTGAGGTCTCTAAAGAACTTGCTCGAATAATTACATGCTCAAGGGTTGGTTTTAGCAACATCAATTTCAAAATTTCAGAACAGTCGATTGTAGAGGCCACCGAATTATCCACGGAAGGAGATAGATGGTTTAAGAAGTTACCCTTTGAGCTAGTTGATTTAGGGTTATTACTCCTACCTAGTCATGCTAGATTGGGGTAGAGGCATTAAAAGATATATTTTGAAAGAAGAATGGCGGCAGGTACTGAGCATCATTCAAAGGTATATTACCTGTGAAGGTTTCTTCGCAACCATCTTCGGATATCATATGTGGTTTATTCTTCATGTTGCAGTAGTTTCAAAGTTGAATTTACCTTTCTATTTGTTGAAAAGCTAGTCTAAGATTTCAGTCAAGGATAAAATCCATATGGACCACACTTCCCCTAGTGTGTTCCATCACGGTTTGATCAAGCTGCTAATTGATAAATAACTGGAGAAAAAGGTATGGACTTGGTCTCATTTTTTATTTTGGTCTGGCTTTAAAACTGATAAGTTGACTAATGTCAAGCCACAAGAAGGGAAACAAATTCCAATGAAGCTAAGGAGTGGTAATAAGAGAAAAAATGTGACAAAAACACGAGTCTGAAAATGTAGGGTTTTAAGGGATTTCGGATGCACTGGCCAAGATAAAATCAGATGTAGAAGAAATGGAGATAACTCCCAATTCTCCTAGTTTTGCAGAGGAAGTATCAATAAAGGAAGGCATGGGAACAACAATCTTACAATAGTCGAAAACACCAGTCATCAAAAAGAGCTATGCTCATGCTAAAGGTTTTGAAACAACTAAATGGAGGCCTAAGACCATACCCACGAACAAGATCCATTTGAATATGAAAAAGATGCCAAATCCAAAGCTTCAGAGAGAAAATTTGATTGAAATTGAAGAATCCTCCAGTGAAGAAGAAACCAAATCTAAAAAGATTGAAGGCATGATTTCATAAGACTTAGAAAGCATAGAAGAAAAAATCAAATCTATTCCAGATATTTCAGTAAAAAAGTTCATAGATAAAGGCAAACGGGTAATGTCTGTAGTCAGGGAAGAAATAAATAAAAAACAGTCATGCGTTGAAGAAAATATGGAAGATGTTCAAGATTTAAATTGTAAAGATATAGGTGAAGAAAACATGGTTCCATCTCCTAAAATATCAGCAAAGAAGCTTGTAAACATAGAGGTAGATAGTTCAGATGAAAATATGCAGAGGGAAGAAGAAACAGATGTTTCAAATCTCAGAAAAGCTTTGTATCACTACAAAGCTCAGAATTCACATCTTAATCATCTCAATGATCAATTGGTAAATGTAAATCGTATGATTACGCAGGACCTCGAAGACATAAATGATAATTATGTTGAGTTGGTTAGGGTTCTTGAGGAACCTGTGAAAAGGAGGGAAATGGCTCAGGAGGCAAATGCATAATTACTCAAACAGAATCAGAAATTTTAGGACAAACTTCCAACTATGGAAGAGGAGTTAGCTAGACTTTGAAAGAGATATCAAGAACTAGATGGCTTGACCATACTTGCAGAGGCTGCTTGGAAGCTTTGACAAGTTGGAAAAACTTGATGATTTACAGACAGCTAGATGGACAAGTTCAAAATGAATTTGATTTAGAGTTTGTTTTGATTATGTGGTAGTATATCTTTGAAGTTAAACCTTTGTTGTTGATGTAATTAAACTATTTCTATTTTTAAGTTTTCTCAATCATATATGTTTGAATCCAAAAAATAGTTTTAAACCATTTTGATCCTACATGTGGGGATCCATAAACAGTCTCGAACAAAGATGTTATTTTGTATAAATATAGGACTTTAAAGTGGGAAAAGGGTGTGGGAGATAGCAATGGATTCAAATAGCACTTTTTGGATACTTCTTTAAGTATGGAACTTTGTTAAATACTGTAAGTATATTTTGAAAGTTATATGAAGGATAAAAAAATATTATATGACACAAATTTTGACTTCTAACTATACAATGTCTTGGATATTATGTAATGTCTCTTATGAAAGATAATGTTTATCCCTAGTTTCTTATTACAAATGCAGATATTTGTGTTTCTTTTTACATAATGTTTTTATGTTTAAAAAGTATTTATCGTATGTTTATATAATCAATTGTTTGTGATTATATGACTTATTCTCAAACTTGCTCTACATAGCTATTGTTTGTAGTCATATGTTTTTCATGATATCCTTGTTTACTTTCTATCATATGCTTATGGGTCTATCGTTTTGGATTTAATCCTTTATCTTTATAATTTGTCTTCTGCACTGCTTTTATACACCAGCAAATTCAAAACTCCTAAAATTAAATCTTTAATCCATACCTTATTGAGATGCCTGGGATTTGTACATCTGTAGTCTAGTACAAAATCTAGTACCAACACATGCATTAGATAATAATAGTGATTAATGGGAGTAGATTCAGGGGCTTCATGTCAAGCTACACCCCATAGGAAATTCTTTCATGGTTATTTTCTAGGTGATTTTGGACATGTTTTATTGGGGGATGATGAAGCATGCAAAATTCTTGAAATGGGTAAGGTATGGATTAAGTTAAATCATGGAAATGAATGGATGCTAAAATATGTAAGGCATATTCCTGCTATGAAAATAAATTTGATCTCAATAGGGAAGTTCGGAGATAGCGATTGTTTGTCTACATTTGGAAAAATGTGGTGCAATATCACTAAAGGAGCATTGGTAATAGAAAAAGGAGATATGATAGGTGTGTTGTATTTATTTCCTCATAATACTGATTATTCTATCTCTATAGATTCCACAGAAATAAGCACAGTGTTGTGGCATCATAGGATTGGCCACATGAGTGAGAAGGGGATGTAGATTCTCCACTCAAAAAAAATTCTTCGAGATTATAAGCAGGTAAGTTTAGAATTCTGTGACAACTGTGTTTATGGAAAACAGAAGACAATTAGATTTCTCGGGGTTGGGAAATAGAAAAAGAGTGAAAAGTTAGAGCTTGTGCATACAGATGTATGGGGAACGGATTGGGTACAATATCTTGGTGTCTCTTGTTATTATGTTATTTTTATTGATGATGCAACTAGAAAAACTTGGGTTTATTACATTAGACAGAAATCTGATTTGTTTGCTACTTTTAAGAAGTGGAAATATTTGGGTGAGGATGAGACATGGAAAATATTGAAGTGTCTAAGATTTGATAATGGAGGTGAATACTACAGCAAGGAGTTTGATAGTTATTGTTCATACCATGGGATTCGTAGAGAGAAGACGGTCCTAGGAACACCACAATAAAATGGTGTGTCAGAAAGGATGAATAGGATGATCATGGAGCACACAAGGTGTATGAGATTGCGTGCATGGTTTCCCTTACAATTTTGGGTTGAGGTTGTAGATATTGTTGTTTATTTAATAAATTGAGGTCCTTCAAGCGCTTTGGATGGTAGGATTCTAGAGGAGGCATGGACAGGTAAAATGGTAAACTACTAATTTATAAGAGCTTTTGGTTGTGAAGCATTTGTCCATATTGATAAGGAAAATAGAACAAAGCTTGAGGCTAAATCCAAGAAATGTACCTTTATTGGATATGGGGTTGTTGATTTTGGTTAACCGCTTATGGCATTATGAAAATAACCAAATCATTAAGAGTAGAGATGGTGTATTCAATGAAAAGGTTATGTACAAAGATCAGTTGCAAGGAAAGAAAGAGGAAAAGGAAAACACAAAGTACACAGTGCTTGATGAAATCAAAGAAAATGAAGTTCCAAAGGTACCAGGAAATCAAGAACAACAATAGGTACCTCAAATTCCTGCAAGTGTAAGAAGATATACTAAGTTAAGTAGACCCCCATGAATGATTCTCTCCTTCACTATATTATTTATTAATGAATGATTCTGGTGAACCAGAATGTTATGAAGAAGCAATGCGGGTAGAAACTAGAAAGAAGTGTAAGAAAGGAATGAATGAGGAGATGGACTCATTGGTAAGAAACCAAACTTAGGATTTGGTTTAGTTTCCCGCAAGTAAAAGATCATTGTAGAATAAATGGGTTTATAGATTGAAGGAAGAAGATGGAGGCAATAAGCGGTATAAGGATAGACTTGTGGTAAATAGGTTTGCACAAAAGAAAAGTATAGATTTTGACAAAATATTTTCTCCTGTTGTTAAAATGACTTCAATTAGGATTATTTTGAGTCTAGCGGTGGTAGAATGTTTGCATCTTGAACAATTAGATGTAAAAATAACCATTATTCATGGGGATTTGGAGGAAGAGATTTATATGTAGCAGCAATAGGGGTATGAGATCAAAGGAAAGAAGAATTTGGTTTGCATGTTGAAGAAGAACTTGTATGGCTTGAAGCAAGGTTTATGACCGTGGTATTTGAAATTTGACAAATTTATGACAAAAAAGGTTAAATTACATGTTATTCTGACCATTGTGTTTATTTAAAGAGGCTAGATAATGGAAGATATATTATATTGTTATTTTATGTGGATGACATGCTTGTTGTAGGGTCTAACATGCAAGATATAAATGTGCTAAAAAAGAAACTAGCTAAATCATTTGTGATGAAGGATTTGGGTGCTGCAAAGAAAATCATTGGTATGAGAATAACAAGAGATAGGAAAAACTGCAAATTGACATTGCCTCGGGGTGAGTACATAGAAAAGGTGTTTGAGAGGTTTATAATGCAGAATGAAAACCCAATTAGAACACCTTTGGCCAGCCATTTCAAACTAAGTAAGGAGATGTGTCCTAAGACAAGGGAAGAGATAGAATACATGTCCAAGGTTCCCTATTCATCAACAGTTGGAAACTTGATGTATGCCATGTTGTGCACAAGACTAGATATTGAACATGCAATGGGAGTTGTGAGAAGGTGTATGAAAAATCTAGGTAAATATCTCTAGAGGTCAGTACAATGGATTTTCAGGTATTTGAGAGGTACCACTTCTCATGCATTATGTTTTGGAGGTTTAGACATTGTTTTACAGGGATATGTTGATGCAGATATGGAAGGTGATAAAGACAACGAGAGGAGAACCATAGGGTATTCTTTTACTGTAGGTGGAACAACAATAAGTTGTATTTCAAACTGTGAAAGGTTGTTTCACTTTCAATAACAGAAGTAGAGTAGGTTGTTGCTACAGAGGCCAGTAAAGAGATTATTTGGTTGCATAGGTTCATGGAGGAAATGGGTAAGAAGAATGAGAATAGCGGGTTGTATAGTGACAACCAGAGTACCATTCATCTTGAAAACAACTCAACATTCCATTCCAAGACTAAACATATACAAATCAAGTACCATTTCATACGATATTTTATGGAAGATGAATTGTTGAAGTTGGAAAAGATACATACTAGCTAGAATATGCAAACATGTTGAAAAAGGTAGTAACCAAAGATAAACAGAGTTCCTAATCGGTTTCTATTGGCCTTCAAGCATGAAGGTGAATATGATAAATTTGTTAGGTTCATAGCATAGTCAAGCAAGTGCAGCAATGATGGAGTTGTTGTGATCGGTCTCCAAGTGGGAGATTGTTGGTTGTGGAGATTGATCTTCCGATTCATATATGTTATTATTCAGCCGTGTTTGTACCCCAGTTTTACTATACACTCATTCCAGCAGGGAGGGTGCGAGGGGGACATTGTCACCCCGCGAGGGTCCAACGGAAGTGCCACCGAAAGAAATTTTTGGGATGTTTTTTGGCCAACAGTTTACAAGCCCATGGTATTGGGTGACCTGTGGTATTTTACCATGGTAATTAACCTATAAAAGGAAAGCATTGTAATACAGTTTTATATCATATAGTACCATTGTAAAACCATCTATGTGATTGTGTGAGAGAGAGAAGAGGAAGTGCAGTGGCTGTGCTACAGGTTGTATCCCTTCATTTTTATGGATGGTATAATAATAAAGGACTGGAAATTTCTATGTGGACATAGCCTATCTTGGGTGAACCACATTATATCAATGTCTCTCTTGTAATTTGTTAATGTGTTTTAATATTTGCATCATGTTTATTTTTTAGTGTTATTTCTCTATGATCAACATTTTTCATTTTCTAACAGTATGACCCCCTTTACCTCAACAATACGCCCTTCTATCCAATGAAGCAACACCTCGAATTATGTGTCACTTTTCTTCCTTGAAATGTGTACCCAAAAATATGTTGTACAAAATGCAAACAATTCCTAGGCAATTTTTCTTGGAATGTGTGCTGACTCTCTCACTTGGTGCACACCCTTCTCCTAGAAAATTGTACCCTCTCCTTGAAATTTGTGCCCTCGTATTAGGCTTCCCTTCTATATCTTTATGTACTCAATCTCTTACTCTCTCTTACATATTTGTTTCTAACACTCTTCACTAAGCTCCTCCTTGGAATTCAATCCACTCCAAAAATGATCTCTTTGGAATACATGTGCCAATGGTCTCATAAGCCTCTTTTATTATTAAATTAGGGTAACTACCATGTCTCTTCATCTTCTAGGGAAAGGATCGAATCTTGGCTCTCAAGATAGACAAACATGATTTGATCTCAAGTTCACTTAAATCTCTTAAGTGAAAGCTATATAAAATCACTTTACATTCGAAAAGTTACATCACCCTAAAATAATAATAAATACACAGCAATTCAAGCCTCTCAAGTGATTGCCTTTATATATCAAGAGTTTCCTACTAGTTTCAATGGTAACACACCCAATCATAGGCACTCTTTCTAGCATATACTCTTTCTACTGGGATTCCATCCCCAATCTAGGCTATTAGGACACTAATGCGAAGGAAATAGCTATAGGCTTCTCTCTCTCATCCAACAACCCAATCTACTCTCTATGCTTAGCCAAATACTCATACAGAGATCTATAGGGACCTCAATCATCCCTCAGAGCCTTGGATTCTACAATACCTTCCCAACACAACACCCTTATTGTCTTAGGAATTCCCTCATCGATCCATGGTTCTCTTGGGCGATCCATCTTTCTGAGTGCTTCCAGTGTGTGCATAGAAGAAGACCAGCCTGCCAAATGTTGTTGGAGAAATCATCTGTATCATAATTCATGGATTCTCAAGCTTCTACAAGCAACATATCTCATGGGGAAAATTTTCCTAGCTTGACCAACCTCTCTACTCACTTATAGCCATTAATTTTCCTTCCCAATCCACAAATATTTGTCTCTCAATTCCAATTTCCTTGGTTATACACAGTCATGCAAAACAACACAAGACTCTATGGGTTAGGCACAATCATTAGATAGAAAAAATATTGAGCGCCACATAGTCAATATTTGTATACGTGAATAATCGAGTGTGTTTGTTTGCTTGAGAGAATGATGAAACAATGTAGGAATGAGAGAGTCGTGAGAGAGTAAGTGCATGAGAGAGTGAGGGTCACCTCTAAGATATAGGATATAAATAGTGCAAGGAAACTAACACGGCTTCTACAAATGGAATTCATGACTCTTGGCAACTATCAAAACTTTCACCAAAGTGCAGTCATCCCCATGCTTCCATAATTGTGTGAGGTGTGTTTCCCCACAAACTTCACACATGCAATCAATGATTGGAAAATAGTCAAAAAGGAGATCATTTGTAAGAATTGCTTCACAGTAAGATCTAGGAGATAGAGCAATATTCACAATCTACGTTATTGAAAAAATATGCAAGAGAACAACAAAAGAGAATGAAATAACACATATGAATGGTTCCAATAACTCATATTTATATTAGTTTAGATATTGTAGATGTGTATGGTACATATTTATAATACAATGGGGAACAATTGTGAGCCCTTGGAGGCCATCTGGATGCATACAAGTGTCAGGCTAGGATTTGACCCCTAAACCCCCCTAGGTTGACCAATATACTCCCAAACCTAGCCAAACAGTCACAAATGCAAATGTGAACATGTATGGAGGCATGTTGAGTCATAAATTTAGGAATTATAGGAATGGGTGAACACATGTGTGAGTGGGAGAGTCTCTAGGAGCCAATAAATTCCCAAGAAGACCACAAAACAACCACATTGACACACTAGCACCCCTAGTAAAACACGAAGTGGTCTGTAATCAATGAGGGTGCCTGGTATGTCAGGATGATCAAACTATAGCACCTCAACTATCAGGATGATCAAACTAGATCTCCTTAATCATGAGTTAATTAGCCAGAAATCACCTATTAGACCAATATTGATCAGTATAACCTAAGTAGGATCATATAACATAAGTACACGACAAATGAAAATTCCTCCTGGGTGTAAGACCATGGTAATAAGGTAGACTAATTTCTCTAACACCCCCCATTAATCCTAACTTAGTATAGCTTATACAATATGTTTATTGAGGCCTTGGAAGCTAAGGCTCAAGTCACCTCTTACAAAAAATTTATTTGTCCATGTAAAACAAGGAAAGAGAAAAAACCTCATGGAGAAAATCCTCCCTCAAGAATGGACATGACATAGATGATAAAAAATTTCTTCAACAGGTCCTCTTATTCACTTGAATGAGATGAAAGAAAAACTTATTGGTGATGGGCTTGGTGAAGATGTTGTGGATGCCAAGGTCATGCATCAATGCTTCAAAGTGTTGTAGACAAAGATCATGTGGAGAGGCACTTTGATGTTCATCATTTGATGATGGAGGAGCATAATAAGAATGTATTTTTATGCAAGCATACTCTGATATATAAGCATAATTAATCATGGAAAATACATATCTGCAAACTCTTTCCCAATTCACATCAAAAGATTCAACAAAATCTGCCTCATGTGTAGTTGCCATTCCATGAATAAAACCATGAATCTTCTTCCCAATTTGATGAATCACATTCATAACTCTGTAAAAAATCTCATGAGTCTCTGTAATATCTAAAAACATGTCATATACAACAGAAAATATCATAGGTACGGTGTCTCCATGAGCGAATGGGTCCATAGTGGGAGAAGAGTGAGCAACTAGATCACATTGACAGTTGAGTGAACCTGAAGGGTCTAGAGACTTGAGATTTGAACCATGGGTGGTAAAATAAAGTCCAGAAATATGGAACAATAGTCCCATGAAGTCCAATGACATGGTTTTCCAACCAATGAAATACATACAAGACATAAAAGCAACATACACAAGTGACATAGCATTCAAAACTAGGAAATTTGAGATTTTCCAACTAGTGAACTTGAGGGTTGTCGGGTATTTTGCTCATGAAATGGTTGGGGAAATGAGTCTATGACTGTAATAGAATGTATATAATCTTGTATATCACCTTTATAATCAGAAAGGGAAATATCTAAATGTATTGGGAAAGAGATTTCAAAAGACACATAAAAAAACTAGTGAAAAATGATTAGTTTCTCGAGGAAGCTTCGATGAATTGGTTGGGGTTTATTCCAAGGAAGGGATGGAGGATTTGGATTCTGATATATCAGAAGGTAAATAAGAAATAGAGCCATATGAAATATATATATTAGAAATTGGTTTCCCCCATGCACAAAAAACATGCACATGCTTACCATCTCCTTGCTTGCGCTCCCATCTTCATGCAAAATATGAAAGATCAATATTGTTCTCCTCAAGGCTTGGTCATGATGTCCATCTTATTTCTGAAGAAATATATTTCAAGATGTGAACCTATAAAATAAACACATGTGGGTCTCTCTCTCTCTTGTTCTTCATCCACCTTGATCTCGAACTCTCATCAGTTGAATTGGAGCTTTCTGTATCTGAATGTTTCTTCTCTTTCTCTCTCTGTTGCTTCAAATATTTATTCTTTCCTTTGGATTTATTTGATATAACAAAATCAAGGGATTGATCCTTGGTGGATTTGATGGTACCCATTTGGACTAACTTGTCCTACTCTGGAGTCAATGACTCCATGAAGTCTGCTAGCGCAGGCATCCTCCAATTTCTTGCTGCGAGCTTGCTTGAGTGGAATGTTGAAACAAAAAACATAATACTCAGGCTCTAGCTTAGAAATAATAGATAAGATAAGTTTATCGTATTTATTCTCTATGTCACACTGTTTTAGTTGAAGCACTAGCTCTTTGAACTTGGTAAAGAAGTCTTGGATTGTCTCATAGTGAGTTGGACTCAGTGAGATTAGCTCATTTTCGAGATGATGGCCTCTCATCTCATCAGTCTTCCCATAATAGTGACTCAAGATTGAGCCAAACTTCATTGGGTGTGCCAAGACTGTCTACATGGAAGAGAATATCTCTCTAAGTACTGAGACAAAGCATACCAAATGCTTCATCAAGTCTGTTGAAGTACTTAGCTTTCTCCATATCAGATTTGGGCTTGGTCTTAGTCCCCAAGGTGAATATATATAGGCATTTCGACCTCATCTTGATCACCATTTTAGCCTTCCATTCAAAACAGTTGAATGGGGTCAACAATACACTATTCTTCTCCATTCTGTTTGCACATTATGTGACAAAAACGTTGTAGAACCTACAATGCAAACACTCATATTTTTTGAAAATATGCCCTAATCAACAAATCAAAACTCTTTAGATTTTATTTGCATATCCACAAAGCTCTGATACCATGTGAGAATTGCTTCAAAGTGAGATCTAGGAGCTAGAGCAATATTCAGAATCTAAGTTATTGACAAAATATGCAAGAGAACAACAAAAGAGAATCAAATAACACATATGAATGGTGCCAATAACTGGTCTTTCTATTAGTTTACATATTGTATATGTGTATGGTACATATCTATAATACAATGCAGATAATTTGTGAGCCCTTGGAGGCCATATGGATGCATACAAGTGTCAGCCTAGGATTTGACCCCTAAACCCCCTAGCTTGACCAATAGGCTCCCAAACCTAACCAAACAGTCACTAATGCAAGTGTGAACATGTATGGAGGAATGCCGATTCATAAATGCAGGCATGATAAGCATGGGTGAACACATGTGTTAGTCTCTATGAGCCAATAAATGCCCAATAAGACCATAAAACAACCACATTCACACACTAGCGCCCCTAGTCAAACACAAAGTGGTTTATAATCAATGAGGGTGTCTGTAATGTCAGGATGATCAAACTAGAGCGCCTCAACTGTCAGTATGATCAAACTATAGCTCCTCAACTGTCTAGATGATCAAACTAGAGCGCCTCAACTGTCAGGATGATCAAAATAGAGTGCCTCAATTATGAGTTAATGAGCCAAAAATTACCTATTAGACCCATATTGATCAATATAACCTAAGTAGGATCATATAACATAATTATAGGAGAAATGAAAATGCCTCCTAGGTGTAAGACCATGGTACTAAGGTAGGTTATTTTCTCTAACACAATTGACTTATTCAAGGCTCATGAGAGAATTTGGGTGAGTTCTAAGGTTGGATCTTGGTAGCAAGGACTTAGTTTCCCATAGGGCCCCATTTCCTCTTCCCCTATTGTGGAATCATATCCCCTTTAGTGCTCTCTACACAACCATGTCGGACCATTTCATTATTTATGCACATAATATTTACATATGTTTCGAGTTAGCAATCCAAGTCAACCATATGGTTCAAGTAACAACATTTACATCATGCATTCCTAGTCATTTACTAGTCAGGCCATGGCCTTGAGCTCCACACTAGGAATATATACTAGCATATTTACATCATTTACATAATCTTGGTTAAATACATCCATGTCAAAATTGGGTATATTACAATACCCCCCTTTCCCCACAACTCTATCTCTCTCCGTCTCTCTCTTTCGCTCGCCCTCCTACTCAACCCCCTCTCTATGTATATCATACTTACCCTACCCTTAACCCCAATATCTAACACCCCCTTAACCCATAACACCCCCTACTCCCACTCTCCCTAACCCTACATCCCTCCTACCCCCCCTAACCCTACCCTCCTCCCCCTAAATATTGTTAACCCCCTCTCTCACTATCTCTCT
>LPNX010505017.1:133970-183616 GCA_001517045.1 Pseudotsuga menziesii
CTTCATCTTTATCTCTTGTACCCATGGTGGTCTTCATCCTTCAAGGTGGATCTACCACTCTCTAAAGCTCTTTCTTCCGTCATGGTGTCTCTAACCCTGGGAGCTTCAAATTCATGTTTATTGGAGTGAATCTTGAATTGTCATCACTTGTTCTTCGGAACAAGTCTCATCCTTCTTTTCTTGTAGGAGGTTGTACATGACCTTTCCTACAATTCAAATGCACCAGTTGCATGGTTAGAACTATTTCATAAAACATATGCATAACGACAAATTCTTATGCATCATGCAACTGTTTAGTCAATACAACATTCATCCATATCTCACATAAACTTTCTAAATGCCTTCAATCTCCACCATGACATTATTGATATTGTGCACTAATCCAATATGTCAGCAAAAAGGTTTGATAAGTAACAATGGAGAGTTTTATAGCACCATGAGCTACTTACCCATAACATGCATAATAGTAGTATACAGTCATTAATGCAAACAATCTATCATGCATAACACATCAACTGAATATAATCAAATGTATAACAAAACAATATCATGAAATGACAATTGAATACTTATCTTTATTTGTTTCATGAGTATACTCCTTCTTGAGTCTTCAGCTTCATCGTCTTCTTCATTCATGATAGCATTGTTTCTTATCCAAATGCTGAGGTGGATAAGAAGTTCTTCAAGAGTTGAGATCTTCATATTCCTCATTGATTGAGGGATCTTCTTTGGAAGATGAGAGCTTGATCTTCAGAGACGAGCTTCTTCTTCTTCCCAAAGTCTGCTGAAAGTAATCACTTCCTTCTGGAACACATTCCTTGAATGAATGACTTCTATGATCCTGGGAGGCCATTCAAGGTGGCCATCACCACTTCTGCATTCTTTACTTCTTCTTTCCCCGCTTTAAGTTGTTCTTTGATTTGAGAGATCCTTATGACTGCATGGTCTCTGCATTCTGGATCTTCACATTCTTGGTTTCTTAACGTCATATTCCTATCTATGTTCTTCCCTTCAAATAGCTTGGTCAAGGAATCAAACCTCATCGATGTCTTTAGGGAAGAAACTTGTAGTACAAGTTGATTCGTGACTAAATCATCAATGATCTTCTAGGCTTTGACCAAGTTCTTCCTGTGAAAGGCTTCTAGCTTCATCTCCCTCTGGAACCTCTATGCTCATGTGGTGTCCAATCCATTTTCTTCAGAGAGATCATATACTTCTACGCTTGGAAGTTGTCAACTTCACCAAGCTTATCATCAAGCTGATGTGATAGATCACTTTGAAATGAGAACCTCAAATGAACATAGCAAAGGACTAGATCTTACCGATTTGAGGTTTCCGTCCTGGTTCCGGAGCTGGATGATTTAGGGTTTGTCATAGAAACCCTAATTTCAAAACTTGGAATATTTTAGATATGATTGGACATACAGATAGATCTCTTCAAATGGAGATGTCCAATGTACTTTATTTCTGAAAACAGTGGAGGGAAGCTCCCGGAACAGGAAGCCCTAATTTTCCAATTTCTTCTGCAGAAATTCCTGTTACTGTTTCTGTGATATATCCGCAATTTCTACTCCTCTATGTATAAATTTTTTTTCTAAGGTAACCTCACATGTCCCTGATCCAACACCGTAGGTTTCATCAGAATTGGTTTTACCATTTGGGATTTATGATCCTTTTCCCAAGGTGACCTGTTACAGGATTGTTCAGAAAAGCGAAGTTGTATGGCATGCCACGTGTCATTGGTTCATCTTCTGAGTCTAATATTTGGACCACTGAAATTAAAGTTCGTGCCCTTTTTGGAACATCTTCAGGAATTCCATTTGGACCTTTGTAGCCCAAGATATTGCAATTCGCCCCAGGTGTCCTATTTAGGGATGAATTCTGGAAGAGGCTGGAACCCTAACTTGGAGAGAACATATCTCCTGGAATACAGTGAATATGAGGATGAATTTTGGACACAATGTTAATCAGGATTTTATCTTCGGCCCCTGCAATTTTCAGCTCCTGATCCTTCGCCAATCTCAGAATATAGCGAATGTACCAAAACGTAGTAGTTTTAGTATTTAGGGTTTTTCTAGCTCGGGGTCAAACTAGGGTTTGACTTTCCCGGAGTTTCACCCAACCAAATTTCTTGATCCAGGTCTCTAAACTTCGGTTTTGATGAGGAGAAAAATCCTATGCTAGTCTCACTCAAAAATTCCTCTTTTTTAGAAAGCCCTAATTTCCACATTGAAAACTGAAAATGCTCGGAATTGAATTCCGCTTCGACAGAAAGATGCACCCTTCAATGGAGAGTCATCCTAGCATACTTTTGTTGATGGATTGTGGAGAGAGACCCAAAAAGTAAGAATCTCTAGCTTCTGTAGCTGCACAATGTCTTCTTCTCAGGTTAGCTCTAATACCATGTTAAATTTCCATATGCTTAGCTAAGACATCAGTATTTCATTTCATTTTCATGACAAAAGCATATAAACAGGATCACTAAAAGATAGACAAGCACAGCCATAAAAAAAGGAACACAAATATTTATCCTGGGAAAACCATAAAGGGAAAAACCCAGCAAAAGCTTCCTCAATATAGATGCCCCAAAAAGATAAAAGATAAAAACCAGCAAGGAGATCAAAGCCTGATCCTCCTCCTTCTCCAGCTACTTCTCTTCTCCACTAATGCGCTACACAAGTGAGAGTGTGTGTGTCTCAAATGAGGAGCACTACACCTCTATTTATATTCATCCGTTCACTTAAGTTAAATCATTTGACATGTAGGCTCGAGTTAAATCATGTAGGCTCGAGTTACACATGTAGGCTCAAGTAACCACACTGGAGTGTTGATGACCCACCTTTACAATTAGAGGGGACTACCTCATGACTCTTATTAGTTCTTCCGATTAGGAGCATCGGGGTACAATGTAATACAAGTGGTTCTCCCGGTAGGACCATCGGGGACCACAAAAAGATACATATAGAATATTCTTCGAAGTTATAATATTTCAACACAATGGCCTAAAAATCACAAACACCCTACTCCGATGCTAGTTTTACTAATGTTCTTATTCTTCACCCGAGGTATTCTAATGTTCTAATGTTCTTAGGCCCCACTTCTTACTTGAAATACTACAAAAGTGAAAAAACTTGTGACCCAAATTGAAAAGATTAAATGTCTCATTCCTCAAAGAATTGAGAATTACATGCAATCCATACTCCAAAGTACAATGAAACTTAAACATCAAAATGGTTTTAATTATGGTATTGTATCGCACAAAGATTTTAAACACCTTTCTATGTAGTCCCCATCCCATAGATGACCGAGTTTAATGCTAGAGCTCACATCTCACCAAACCTGCCTAGAGTATGCACAACGAAGACACAAATGGAGTATTGTCTCCTCACCTCAACATATATAATAACATTACAACTTCAGTGTTTATTTTCCAAAAGAAAAACCCAAGTTGTGACCTTATTCATCAAAACTAACCACATAAAAACTATGCACATCAAAGGAGCCTTCACTTTCCAGCTGTGCACCCACTACCACGAGGTGGGGTGTCGATTTTCCATCATTTGGAATTGGTAACTCACTTAGACTATATAGCCACCCCCCAATCGAGCTACCTATCCACACCATAGAATCAAATTCTTTGGTGCTTCAAACATGATATTGTCTTAACTCATTGAAAAAAGAAGACCCCTCTTGAACCAATTCCTCCAGCAAATGAAAAGTCTTTGCACTCCTCCATCTTGATTCCACAAGTTCAAGTGAGTATTATGTGTAACAAGGGATGAACATGGGAGAGGATATGCAGGTTCTGCGACTGTAGTTTGAGTACAAGATCAAGAGAAAGGAAAACCCATGCCCACAACCCATGATTGCTTTGGATCCAAGTAACACCGACTTGCCATCACCTACCTTCCAAGGTTGGACCGATCACTCTGGATTTTCACACGATTGTATTCCAATGCGAGGAGCCACCTTTGCATTTTTTATGATCCCAACAAACCCAATCCACATACTCCTTTAACATCATCTTTTGCCAAAAACCAATTTTGGAAACCAAATTCCAAAGTGATTTTGCACGAAGTGCTCGACCAAAGGTGAAATGTCTTTCGACCCCCAAACAACCTGTGGATTTGCAATAGAACCCCAACTAGTCCAATGTAATCCATGAGAACTTTTGTCATACCATAAAAACTAATAGCTCAATTGTTGAATCCTCTCTAAGACACCTTTTGAAATATGAGCCAAGGTGTGTCAATAAACTAGCATAGCTTCAAGAACATATTTTACCAATATGAGTCTACCTCTGCAAGAACCAATCAATTAAACCACTAATTAATTGTGTTCTCCATCCCAACAATTTTTCAATATCCATTAGGTTTAAGAGGAAAACACAAGTACTTCAGCCCATAAGAAATATCAAAAAAATTGAATATGAATATCTCATGAGATATACCCATTCACTCACCAAACTAAAACAGAGCAAACTTTCCAACATGAACTTACTAAAAAAGGGAACAAAAACAAACTTTAAGACTTTAGGGCATAGTTGTAAATTTTCCATTAAACTTCTCAACATTAGCTTTCTAACACATTAGTTGTACCCTAATGATCTAAATATTTCATTTATTTAAAGATAATTATGAAAAAAAACTATTTTTTAAATATTATGAAATCATTTTAAATTAATAAAATTGTAAATAACATATATTATTAAATCTATTTTTGTTTAAAAAATATTTTAAAATTACAATTAAAAAATATCAAAACAATATATATTAATTTTTAATTACATCGAAAAATTTATCAAAGTTATGTACATCGATTCAAATCATTAAAATTAAAATTATTAGTTTAATAATACCAACGTAATTTGAGTGCTTTCTCTCAAAAGCCAAAACAATATATATTAATTTTTAATTACATCGAAAAATTTATTAAAGTTGTGTACATCGATTCAAATCATTAAAATCAAAATTATTAGTTTAATAATCCCAACGTAATTTGAGTGCTTTCTCTCAAAAGCCAAAAAGATAAATTGGATTTTCTTTTGTGTTGCGTTGTTTCAATTTTTTAATAAACAAATGGAATTAAAAAATATATATTTTATATTTAATTTTTATTTCATAAAATGATTTTACTATTTAAAAATTTATAACATTTTAAACAGTATTTTTTTATCTAAAATGGATTTGTCATTTTGTGAAAGATGAAAAACAATATAAATTTGTTTACAAACTTATAAAAATTATAGTAATTTAGAAAAGTTACTTTTTAGTCATTTTTTTTAGTATTTAGAATATATATACGATAAAAAAGTTAACTTGATATTTATAACAAATCAAAATTACAACATACTTTTTGAAGAATTCAGTTCTTTAGCCTATGATTTAGGGTGTCTTCTTCTTTACATAAAATCTTTCAAAAGATTACATAACTATTATAACTGTATTATTATAACAATATCCAAAAAGTAGATGCTCTAAACAGAAAATCTATAAAGAACTTGCTAAGCTAACTAGTAAGAAAACATAAATGCATTTCCTCTATCGAGTACCACCTCATCCATAATTTCTTAGTATTGAAGAAAATCCTCCAAAGGACCAACTACTTCTTTCCATATAGCATCAACAATTGTATTGACCTCTTTGTAAATATGAGAAAGAAATCTAAGAAAAATAGTTTTTTAAGTCCAATATCTTATTTTTCCAATGGGAGAGATGAAGAATATTCAAATTTGAAGTGCCCAGGATCTAATCGATGACAGAAGTTCAGCTCTAGTGTTACTGCCTTCCCCAACACTCTATTTTATTTGAAAACCAGATATTTTTTAAGCTTAAGAAAAAAGCCAGCCCCTCCAAGCTCAAAGTTGTTGGCATGTTTATTCTATAGAGTGTTCCAAAGGCTCGAGGGGAGGGGGGGGGGGGGGGGGGGGGTATGAATGCTAAAAAAATTCTTAGCTCAGAAGGAGCCTTCTCTCAGAACTGGGGTGTCTTTTTAAGAACACAGTTTGCGGTCGTCCCTATTGATTTTTTGTTTGAAGGGAAACCATTGGCCAAATCCTCATGGTTCTCGACCTTGAATAATTTTTTGAGACACCACATTCAGTCTTCCCATAGTTTCTTTTCTAGTTCCTACAAGGAATGGGTGACCTAAAGCAAAAGTTTCTTATTTAAAAAACTGACAGAGTTATTCTGACTTGCATCCAAGGTTTCATCTCGTACTAACCTCAGCTCAAGTTTTTCCTCCCAGCACTCCGCGCCTGGAAATGGGGAAAGGACACAACTTTCACGCGTTACAAGCTGGCCATGGGATACAAGTGACTCTATCCCAAGCCCTACCTGGAAGGCCGATTTAATAATATTTTGAAACTGCTTAAAAAAGCAACAAAATTGGTTCTTTCACCTCAAACATATCTGGAAACCTGCTTTAACTTTCTTAGCTCAGAATGAGCCTTCTCTTAGAATTGGGGTTTATTTTTAAGAATACAGTTTGCGGTGGTCCATGCTGATTTTTTGTTTGAAGGAATACCATTGGACAAACCCTCATGGTTCTTGGCCTTGAATAATTTTTGGAGACACCACATTCAGTCTGCCCATAGTTTCTTTTCTAGCTCCTACAAGGAATGGGTGACCTAAAGCAAAAGTTTCTCATTTAAAAAACTAACAGAGTCATTGTGAATTGCATCCAAGGTTTCATTCTGTACTAACCTCAACTCAAGTTTTGCCTCCCAGCACTCCGCACCTGGTGGTGCCACAGGAAATGGGGCAACGCTGCAACTTTCATGCGTTACAAGCTGGCCATGGGATACAAGTGACTCTGTCCCAAGCCCTGCCTAGAAGGTTGACTTAATAATATTTGGCAACTGCTTAAAAAAGAAACGAAATTGGTTCTTTCACCTCAAACATATCTAGAAACCTGCTTTCTGAAAGTATACAAAATAGCAATAGGATTTCAAAGAAAGATGTCTCGCCTCCTCTCCCTTTGGTCGAGCCGACTTAACGCTCTCATTCAAACCCTGAAAGCTTTTTGAAGATTATATCCCAAATGAAACCCCAAGACCCTCTTAAATGCAAAATTCATAGAGCCCATATCAGGGTTTTCAATTCCTTGATCCTTAGAACAATATGAAACAATCGAGATCTCAAGGCATGCAACATTCCATTACAAAGCCTCCCTCCATGGCCTCTCATGTCCAACCCTTCCCTCCAAAGCCTCTTAATTCTCGAGGCTTTCATTGTGTTTGTTTTGTTGTTTTTGTTTTAGTTTTTTATCTTTATTTAATCTTTAATATTAAATATTAAAGATATTATATATAATATAATATTTAATTATAATATTTAATTATAATATGTTTATATATATTGACTTTATTATAAGATATATTAACTTATTATATAAATACAAATAATATATAATTACTTATATTTACGCTGAAGGCGTTTTCTCTATGGAGACGCAGTCTCAAAGATTCCTCGTCTTCTTGGCCATTACCATTCCAACATGTGTCGCACTGTGATTGGCGAGTTAAATTTTCCATGGTTAAAATTTATGGTTAGTATATCCTGTGATCCAGCAAATACGGAAGAAAGCGGCATGGAATTAAAACGTTCAGGCTTTATTTTGTACCATGGCGTGTCCAATTGAACTATGTTCTGAAAACAGTCATGCTTTAACATTGCAAAACGTTCTCGTTACGCTGAAGGCGTTTTCTCTATGGAGACACAGTCTCAAAGATTCCTCGTCTCCCTCACCATTACCATTCCGACATGTGTCGCATTATGATTGGTGAGTTAAATTTTGCATGGTTAAAATTTTCTGGTTAGTATATCTTGTGATCCAACAAATACAGAAGAAAGTGGCATGGAATTAAAATGCTCAGGCTTTATTTTATACCATGGTGTGTCCAATTGAACTATGTTCTGAAAACAGTCAAGATTTAACATTGCAAAACGTTCTTGATCCGGAGTCTTGCATCTGGTTCAATTTGACGAGGTGCTAGACAAATTGGATGTGGTATTATCCACTGGCAGGCAAAGTGTTATCAGCAAATACGAAAGAAAGACACATGGAATTAAAACGTTCAGGCTTTATTTTGTACCATGGCGTGTCCAATTGAACTATGTTCTGAAAACACTCAGGCTTTAACATTGCAAAACGTTCTCCATCCGGAGTCTTGTGTCTAGTTCAATTTGACGAGGTGCTGGATCAAATTGGATGTGGTATTATCCACTAGCAGGAAAAGTGTTATCCAGTATATGATATATGTCGCTTCATATTCAGTCATGACGAGATTGGGAACATCATCAGTTTTGGCCTTGACAAGATTGGGAACACCATCAGTTTTGGCCATCACATTTTCTTCGGGAAATGAAATGTTAGAAGCTTGAAACAATGACAACATGCTTCTCATTCGTTTATCATCTTCTTCTTCTTCTGCAACCTGAGGTTACGTTATATTGATGCGGGATGCGGAAATTTTTTTGTTTGTGCGAGTGCGGTGGTTTTGTGATCCCGCATCTTGCATCCCATAGTTGCGAAGTGCAAGATGCGGGATGAAAAAGTTCAAAAATATTAAAATTCAAAATCTCGCAAGTTTTTTAAGTTTTGATGGTTTTGAACAAAATGTTCTTCATAATTAACAGTACATACTGCATATTTCCATATGTAGGCTGCCATATCTCACCCTTGCTCTTTCAGAACTTCAGCAATCAGTTCATTGGATGTCTTGAAGAAAATCTCCAATGCAATTTTCATGTAGTCGGGAAGGTTGTCTATCAATGAAAGATCCCATCTGAAAACGGTATAAATAAATAGGTCTAAGAACCCAAAAAATAATTAGAGGGTAGTGTGTAGTGTCCCAAATTTTGCATTGGGTCACAATGGCCAAATCACATTTTCCATATTCATGAAAGTTGTCAAATGGATGCTAAAAGTCAAATAATTGCCAAGGAGGAAAAGCACTAGTTTCCTAGGTTGGGGGTGGAAGCTTTGAGATTTGGAATAAGGGGGATAATAAATGATGTTTAGACATTAGAAGGGGATAAATATTTAATAATGTCGCTTATTAAATAAATACAAGAGAAAAAGGAAGTGACAATGGAGCATGAAGACACATGGAGACTATGGGGCCCACACTAGCTAGAATTCCTATGCTAAATGGTATCTTTCTCTTGCAAATTTGAACATATGGGAAGTCTAATGTTTTTTTATGGATTATAATGTTAATATACTTGTCCATATACTTCATAGGTCAAATTTGGGATGAATTGTAACTTACATGGGAGAGGAAGAGCCAAATGGGAGTTTCATGGACACTTGGCTAGATTCCCCCTACATTTATGACATCTATGACACCAATGATGGAGATTCTATGATATTTATGACACAAGTCAGATATTAAGGCTGACATATTGACATGTCAAGACTGAATATAGCATCTCAGAGATCAAATTTGGGAGTTGGAGAAGGCCAAGAGGCTCCTACTCAAATTTGGGAGGAGAGGGAAGGTGAAGAGAGAGGCCACATGGCATAGAATGAGCAGCCACACCAATTCGACTTGGATTTGGTATAGCGTTGGATGCAATAAACACACTAGGCTCAACCACTTGTGTATCTATTGATTCAGCCACGTGTCCTTCCCTGCCTGTGTGTTTCGTGCTCAACAGTGCCTTTCAGCATGGTTTCCTACTACCAATGGACTTTATGTGCTTTTTTTTGCTTATCCTTGTCCACATTTCCCCTATGTTCTAGTAACATTTTTGTGTGAGGGCTCTTGGAGACAAGAATTCTTGTTCTCCTCACCTCCCATTAAATAGGCTCTCCAATAGGAAATATAGTGGAGTATGTTATCAACCTCGTCACCACCTTAGAGAAAATTAGCAAGTGGGAATTACAAATGAGGTGATGAAGACTTCGGACACCTGCCACCCTAGTACGAGCATTCGCTCCAACTGCCTGTTGTTGAACATGGTACCCATGCAGGAGGACTTTGGAAGCCCTGACCTCTTTGAGGATTTCTAGGGACACACTCTAGAGACAGGAAAAACATTGTATTGTGTGGTTGGAAGTATTCCTATTCGGGAATATTCAAAGTGCATCACATCCAGGACCTGATGGTTGGTAATTTCCCGGTGCAGACAACCAGGATGATAAAGGAACATAATTTCATATTCCCCAACCATCAGTACCCCCTAACAAATGAGCTTGTGGAACCATACGGCCATTGCACTTTTGGCCTTTCTCTCAGTGCTCATTCATCCTCATTTTTCAGCAGCTCCAGAAGGTGGTGCTATATGGGTGAGCCAGACAGAGCGGAAAAGACCTTACCAGCATAGCTACACACATGACAACTGGCAATCATAACAATATTACAATTGACAAGTGAGCGAGGATCTTCACTCCCTGTGGAAAGTCCAGTCAAGTCATCTCCTCTTATATTCAATTATCATATTGGCCATGGATAAGACCTTAGGTGTTCTCCCGCGTTGTTTCCCAGGTGGGTCAAGGCATTTGGACTTGACCTTCCTTGCCCTTTCACAAATGTTGCAGGTGGGATAAGAACAAATTTGGCTGGCCGCGTTTCAAATATCTAAATTTCATGATGGATCCTCGGAGTTGGGACAACGAACGATGCTAGGAACATAATCTTGACCTATAGAATGTTGTGAATGGTGTCTGGGGACTCAATTACTGGTTAGAAAAAACATACCATACGTGGGAATGTCCTTTCTGTACCATGTTCATCGGGACATTTCGTCCACGGTGAGAGATTAGGTTCATCAACCGATCTTGAACCACATATATTTCATTTGCTTCTCCAGTTATATTCACCATGGATCACCTTCTTATCTTTATCTACAGAATTTAATTCAATGGAATCAACACAGACCCTCGATTTTGGAACCTGCCTTCATCTGGACCGCCCGATCATGGGTACATTCAATCCATCGCACAAATCCATTGGATTCACAGACCCTCACCTATTGTCAGCTTTAAGTTATCCCATAGTGGGTAAACTTGACATTTGTCACTTTATCGATGCCTTCTTATGATGGTATAAATATATCCTTGTTGCTTAACCATTATATATGAAATATCTTGGTTAATCATTAAATCATCATCAATATCACGTGCTCCAAAGACCAAATCTTTCAACTGCAACACATTTCACATCTTAGATTCTCCTCCCCTTACGGGCTTTCATATCACCATTTAAGTGACCTTTCGCAATCTCCAAGAGATAATGGAATTATATGCAGATCAGATTAATCCCAAGTTGTAGATATATACTACATCATGAAAATCCCGAACTCATGATAGCATTTGTAATATTTAGTGAAATAAATAGAGCTTCCTACTGAGGAAAATATCATTTGGACCTCATTTATGGATTTTTATATGCACAAAAATTGGGCTCTTTAGTGTCATTACTTCCCCTCTCATGGTTGCCGAAGAAAAAATTGCCAACATGGTGATACCAAAGGCCGGAATGGGAAATGGGTAGAATTGGAAAGAATTGGAGAGAGTCTCATCTGGGTTCGATGGATTTCATTGACAGTTCCATTCCATCTTATTGTTTTTATGTTCGTTTGACATTCCTTTCCCATCACTCAGTGAAGTATTTCCTGCACTGAGTCAGCACCCTGTCTCTCTTCAACAACCCAAGCATTCCCTCTCGATGGCATAAAAGGATTGATTTCTTCAATTCCATCTTTTAATTTGCCCACACCAGATTAGTATTGCATGTTGTTTTCCGCTGAGCCATATTTGTATGTGGCATTTCTCTCTTCTTTACCATTTTCTTCTTTCATTGGAATTTCCCTTTTCTCCTTAGATACCTCTCACGCACTGTGCATCTCTATTATAATTCTTCTCTGCTCGCATCTCCCATCCACATAACTGGAATGCAACTTCTTCTTCTACTCCCTTTCTACCCCTGGTGTTGAAACATGACCACTTCAGCCTTGTTTTCCCCCCTGTGTTGCACTGTCAGGGTTTCCTTGTTCCATAGTAGTTGGTATCTTCGTTTGAAGCCAGGAAATTACAGCAGAGGACGAGTTGGCTTGTGGGTGAATCGACATTTCAGTTTCACTAAAATGAAATCCACTTGTAACATGGTTAATTTGACCCTTGGGGTCTATAAGTAGAATTTAATAGGTAGTAGGGATAGTTATTATTGAAGGAGTTGTCTACTATGTAATGAAAGCATAATATAATAAAAAATGCTCTTGGGCCCCTTTTAAAACTTTCTTGAGTATCGATCTGGTTATATTTTTGCATTATCCCTGTTTTTTTCCTCGGAATGTATTATATATGTTATTTTCTCATTTATTAATTTCTGCAATGAACGATGATGATTTATATTATAATAAAAAGGAAACAGACGATACAAACTTACAGAGCCATGAGATTGGTTTCCAAACTATAAACTTGTCAATAAGAAACCAACATTTACAGTTGTTTTGTTCTCATTTCAAATGTTGGATGCATTCTTATTTCACAATAGAAGTTTAATTTATGTCTGAAATTAAAACTATACTAGTCTAATTAGGTTTTTGTATGCAAATTTCCAAATTTCATACCTACAGTGTACTTCGATTGGAATTGGTGTACATTTTTAGTTCTGGCCATGAAAAATTCGAAAATACTACAACTGTTGTTTTGGATGACTTGGATTTTACCGTAGATATTACAATTTACTTGTGGAAACTCAAATTCACAAAAACCATCAAAACTTGAAAAACTTGCGGGATTTTGAATTTTAATATTTTCAAAGTTTTCCATCCCGCATCCTGCACTCCGCAATCGCAGGATCACAAAACCATCGGACTCGCACGAACAAAAACTTTTCTGCATCCTGCATCAATATAACGTAACCTCAGGTTGCAGTAGTCGAGTTATTTCTTAATGAATCTTCTAGACTTCATGAATATGTGCTTTGAAGAATTTCGAAGTTAAAAAACATTCCATAAATAAAAATACATATTCTTAATATAAACATGTAAATCATACCACTCTATTTATATTAAAATAAACATTAAACAATGGTATTACGTCTTGTGAAAGCAATAGAGTTGTGTTCCTTCTTACTAAAGCTAAGAAGTACACAGTTCTCAGGCAAGCATAGAAGCTTAATTCCTTGGAATGTAAGAACAATGGTCAATTTCAAGAAAAAACAGAAGCACCATTAAAAGTGAAGGTTTCTTATGGAGAAGTTCTAAACCTGTGACCTTTTTGGAGAACGAATATACATTATATTGTTTTTTAAGCTAAAAAAATAACAAATTAATAAATTGTTACTCTTCAACTTTATTTCCACAATGTACACACTTTTCCTTCATCAATTCCTCAATTTCGCAATTTAATGGCATTATTGATAGCAATGATCCAGACGAAAATGGAGGATATGGCAATGCCAATATGGTATGTGAAGATATCCAAAGATGCCAACAAAATAGAAGAAAGATTGAAATTTATTATTTGCAAGTTTTCCATCCTGCACCCCACATCCCTAAATTTCGGAATGCAGGATGCGGGATGGAAAACTTGCAAATAATAAATTTCAAGCTCCTGCAACCCGCATTGCGGAATGCAGGATTAAGGATTAAGGATTTGGGATTTGGAACATTATTATTTATAACCCTTACAAAAATGTAATTACTTTAAAAACCCTACTATGATAAATAAATCAAATGTTTGCAGAACTTTTTTCAATCTTTCTTCTATTCAGGATTCAGGATTCACGATGATTTTGTCCATTCAGATTTTAATGTTGTTCTTGATGATCAGCAACAACAAATCCGAAGGGTTTTCAAGAAACAAACAAATTCAATGGAATTTTATCACATGCATTCAATTTCAAGAGAAAAATTCAGGCCAATTATTTTTTCAGTTTCCACAAGTATTTTCTCTAAACATGTAACACGATGTACCAAATCAAGAATTTGGACATCCTTAGTTCTGCACAACTGGGAATTATGAGGATTCCAAGCTTTCATATGTGTGTCAATAAATTTATTTGCATCTTCAACTGCAACATCGTTCATGTTTTATTTCTTTGTTCTGAATGCAGAATGATGAATTTTTGTTTGGATTGTTTTAACATCCCGCAACCCGCAAATTCGCAACTTGCGGAGTGCGTCAAACCTTTCATTTGATATTTCATTTTCAAACCTGCATCCTACATCCCACAAATGCAGGGTGTGGGAGAGTTTGTATATGTGTTAATTTTAATCAACCCGAATCCTGCGTCCCGCAATGTGCGGAATGCGGGTTGCGGAGTTCCTATTATTTTTGTTTGGTTTGTGTCTACCCGCACCTCACATCCTACAAAATGTGGAATTGCGGGTTGTGGAGCTACTTGAATCAAGTTTGTACTATTTTGCGTTCCCGCATCTCGCAACCTGCAACTTGCGGAATGCGGGTTGTGGAACAATTAATAAACTTGCAAATTTTGTTTTGATCTTGCATCCCGTAAAGTTGATCCTGATGTATTTTGTCTTCGTGGTAAATTGCAAGATGCCGCAACCCGAAACTCGAGAAATGTGGGATGCGGGTTTCAGGAAATATTAGAGGAATGAGACACAATAATTTTGAAAAGCATTTGCCAATAAGAAGACATTGCAGTACTGAAAATGTCTTTGTCTATGGACAACTCTAAGAATAGTTCTCAATTATATTTTGAGACATTTTCATAACATAAACGACATTTATACACTTATTTAAACTGGGTCAATAAGAATGCATTGAACTCTTCTTTTTTCCAAAATAAATTTGTAATTTTCATTCTAGCTTCAATCACAATTACATGCTTTAGGTGTCATGGAAAGAAATGTAGGGAAACCACAATACATTAATACCAAGAAAAATAATGTAAGCTAACATAAGAATGAACAACTTGAAAGTGGCATAATTTCACCACATTAGTATTGCTGGCGGTTTTCCACCTTGCTTGACTAGACCTGCACTCATTCCATAGAAATACTTTGGAACTTGACCAACCTAGTAGAATGATTGCTTCAGTTCACCAACCCAACTATGAATGAATGGGAACACTTTCTATGGTCATCAAATGAGATATATTTGGGTACCATGGCGACTAGTGATAGCACCTTGAAATATGCCGCCTCCTATTCTGGTTGGTTTTTTTAGTTCACCAGCTTCAATTGTGTTTATGCCAACTACTTGTAGATTTGTATCATTCATTAGCTTTTCTAACCCTTGTCCATTAATCAGTTTGGCATAAGAAACTACAAACTGCAAAAGAAAATACATTAATAACTAATAATAAGACAAAGCAGTAATAACAAGAAAACAAATCAGGGGGCAGACTAAAGGAATCCCCATGTTTCATGGGGTATTCTTCATCGTAACTATTTGATTTCTCCATAAGATGAGCCATTGCAGAAGCATAAACAAAGAAAATTATTAATCAGAGTCTCTCAAAACTTCAAAACATCACAGTCACCGCAAAAGGAAATTTCAATCCCTCACCGCCTCCGTCACGGCCACCGCTAAGACATTTCATCCTTTTGTCTTTCCTTGCCACACCACCTACCTCCACTGGCAGCGTTTCAACCATTTGCCTTGCCACACCACCTCCGCGTTGAACATAAACAAAGACAAAGATTGATATATATACATCTATGCACAAACAATATGACTGAAGCTGAGATTGTTGAAGCTTGGTAGAAAAGATCAGCACATAACTCTGCAAAAATCATAGCACATAACCAAAAATCACAACACATTACTACATTGCGGGATGCGGGATCCAGGTTGATTAAAATTAACACATATAAAAACTCTCCAGTATCCCGCAAATGAAAAGGTTTACCGCACTCCACAAGTTGCTAATTTGTGGGTTGCGGGATGTTAAAAAAATCCTAACAAAAATTCATCATTCTGCATTCAAAACAAATAAATCAAACATAAATTTTTGCAAATTGGGTAAGTTAAAGTATCCCAATAATCAAATAAAATCGTAATAAAACCCTGTAAGTTTTACTAAGAGTCTTACCAAGTAATTTTCGTATGTAAAATTTGGGCTCCTATGTCATAATGACATGGGATCTGTTGCACTTACACAATGGTACTTCTAAAACAGACACATTGTGCAGCTGGAAGTATTCCTATTCGAAAATATTCAAAGGGCATCACATCAATTATTTCTTGCACACTTTTTAATCCAAAATCGAAACCTTAAAAAAACTCAATTATAAATGTCTTAACCTAAATTTCAAAACTCACTATTAATATGCACTCTCGCAAGGTAAAAAACAAAGGTTGCTTGCGAAAAGACATAATATTTTTACCCTCTCGGCGTTTTTTTGCACCTCTTGGTGCAAATGCTAGTATATAAAATTAAGCATATGAATATATACAACTATAATATATTAATATTACATATTAGCTACAATATATAATAATTATATGATCTCTTTCTAAGAGAGAATTCACTAATGGAAAATTACAATTTTGACAATACTTTTTTATAGTTTAATAAAATTTAAAATTACAGATGGATTTAGAGACCCCCTAGAAAGGGGTCTTTGAATCCATCTGCAATGTTAAAATCTAGTAAATTGTAACATTATGGCACTAGTTTGAAATTTAATGACATCTATTTTATTCTATCATAGCACTCAATAAAGAGCATGTGTTTTTGCTCAATACACATAAGGGGATTCCAAGTTGTTGAGTTGTGACACATGATATTAGGTCATTGTCAAAATAGAAATACGATATTCAGTCTTTGTCAAAATGGAAAGGTGTTTTGTTATGTGTCATTGTTGTGTTTCTCTTGTGTTTATTTGTTTTTTTATATGGTTTTGTTAAATATTTAATAATGTATAGCTATATTATAATATATAGATATGTGTGTTTATATATCATAATATAACAATATAATGTGTTTGGCGTCGTTATATATATGATAATAATATTAACCAATATGTATTACATATATACTAATTTGGTCAATTCATGTTGAGTTGTGACAGTACATTATTAATTTACTAAATTCTAACAGTGTAGATGGATTCATAGACCCCTTTAAAAAGGGGTCTCTGAATCAATCTAACACTGCAAATGGATTCAGAGACCCCTTTTTAAAGGGGTCTCTGAATCCATCTACAGTGTAAAAGGTAAAAAGTCTCTGAATCCATTTGCAGTGTTAGAATTTAATAAAATGTACAAATTCATTATCAAATTTGTAATTTTTTTCAGTGTCAAAGGGACACAACTAAAAATGACCAAATAAATGACCAATTGTTATCTGGTCATTTGTAGTCTACATATCCCATGATCAAATTTGGTCATTTATCTTGGTCGTTTTTAGTTGGTTTCTATCCCATGACCAAAAGTGGTCATTTTTCTTTGTCTTTTTTAGTCATCTCACTTAGAATTATCAATTTTGGTCATTTGTCCCTTTCAGGAGACTGTGGTGACCAAAAGTTTTGGTCTCCTGGTCACTAATATCTCATTTTCCACTAGTGTGTGCTAGTTCTTTGAAACGAAGTTCAGGATATCTTCTCTCAAATCTCTCCATTAATGCATTGGATAAAAACTCATAGGATAAAATTTGCTCATCTCCCAAGGTTCTAATACCATGGAACCACCAATCACTAGGTTCCCCTTTAAGATGTAAAATAGCCATTTTCCATGCATCTTCTTCAACCATAGAATTTAACTGGAAATTCACACTTGATTTTTGTAACCAAGCATTAGAAAACATATGGGAAGAACCATCAAAGAAAGGAATAGTTACTTTTCACATGGTATACTTTAATTCATGATTAAGAGGAGGTTCCCTATTCCCACTTCCTCCTTTCTTAAATTGAAGAGAGGCCTCGATGAACTGATCGAAAGGTAGGACCTTCTTACATTCATCACTTAGTTGTTGCTAGTAATTTGTTGCATACTTCAAATCGTAAGTAGTGTAAGGTCCCTCTTTGGACTCTAAAAATTTAGGTATTGTAGGTTTGGTCTTATTTTTGAATTCATGGGGTTGGTTATGAGGTCTAGTCCTTGAAAAAATGGCTTCCCCATGGGTCTTCTTCTCACCATGAGGTGTACTACTACTACTCCTGGGTGTTGACTTGTTGTTATCCTTTGAAATGGAACTTCTTTGTGTGATTACTCACACTCAATGTGTCGATACACTAAAGGACAAAATGGATGGAAGTGGCCAAATCCCTGTAGATGTGAATGTTCCTTCATATATTGACACCTTGACAGCTTGACCTATTTTGTATAAGATGATTAGGCAGAATTCATGACTATTGCCATTACAACCCGTGAATACGTGATCGAGGTTTAAACATGCATGTTTCCCTTATAAAAGTCATGTATCACACGCAACCTGCTATTATTAATAGTCGTGAATGCCCTAATCCAAAAATTAAAAATAAAAACAAGTTTAGTCAAAGACAGTTGGGCTCTTAATCATAACTATCCCAACTTCCCCAATTGCACTTGATGAATATTCCTCTGGATTAGGAAAGATTTATCATGAAAGGGATCCATTTTCTCTCCTTCCATTATTGTAGTCGAAAGATCCAATGCTTCCTTTTCTAACTCTAAAGCTTGATATGCCTTTTGGAGCCTTTCAAATTCTAAAAGAGTTTGCTCATTGTTTCTATTTAATTCTTGTCCTTCTCCTCTTTCCTTTACCAGAGTGTCCTTCATCTTAGTTCTTTCCTTCTAATGTTCAACATCTCTGACCAACTTGTTAACATTATCTGCATTTGCTTGTGGGGATTCTATGCTTACAGATGCTATGAATTGAGGATATTCATTTGTGACTTGTGTTACAGCTGATTTTACCACACATGGTAGATCACATATATATGGCCTTGTCTATCCCTCTGCAGACTCTTTGGACCCCATGGGCCAATATTTTACCTTTGATGTTTCCAAGATCATCCCTAAAAACACCTATTATTTGTTGTATGCGACTTTTAAATCCCTTTTCTGCTTATACATGCAGATATTACCCTTAAATCTGCGTACATCGGGATGTGTGCAAAAGGCCAAATATTTTTGGAGCTTTCCTTGATGTGAATCCGAGTCACTTGGCTCTTGGCCTTCCATATGCCTTGAGATCGCTTGGATTTGACCTTCCATTACCCTTTTGAAGCACTATATAAGGAACCCTTTGGATACATTGAAGAAGAGGAATTGAAGAGCAAGAAAACTATAGTCCATTGTTGCCGTAGCTTGCTTGTACTTGAGTCTGCATCCCTTTGTCCCTTGGAGCACTTTGTGTTCTTCCCAAGCTTTCCTTTCCTTTTGAGATTGCTATCGAGAGATGGAGGATTGAGGTGTTGGAGGCCTAGGTGGAGGACTCAGTTTCTCTGGTTCGTAGACGTGCCGACAGAGGTTGTCACTTTTGTAATCTCTGATTTATATTAATCGAAATATCTTTTCTTGTCCAATGATGTGCATTTAAATGAATATTGAATCCATGGATGCTTTTAATTTCTTATACATTATTGATTATATATGCTAGATTAGGTCTAACACCATTATATAGCATGCTTGTCTTGTTTGTTGTTGTTGAGAGAGAAAATTGCTAACATAAGCGGGATTGGAAAAAGCTCAACAGGGATCTACATCAACCATCTGGAATAAGATATGTTTTGAGATCCTTTACATTTAGATGTTTTATTCCTCTTGCATATTGGGAAGGGATTGATTTTTGTAGTTTGTCTGTCTGTTGTGGTACACCCCAAGCCATAGGAAGTTTTCTCCATAACAGTATTAATAGTCACGAATGCCCTAATCCAAAAATTAAAAATAAAAACAAGTTTAGTCAACAACAGTTGGGCTCTTAATCATAACCATCCCAACTTCCCCAATCACACTTGATGAATATTCCTCTAGATTATGCAAGCTCTATCATGGAAGGGATCCCTTTTCTATCCTTCCATGATTGTATTCAAAATATCCAATGCTTCCTTTTCTAACTCTAAAGCTTGATATGCCTTTTGGAGCCTTTCAAATTCTGAAAGAGTTTCCTCATGTTTTCTATTTAATTCTTGTCCTTCTCCTCTTTCCTTAACTAGAGTGTCCTTCATCTTAAGAATTCTTTCCTTATAATGTTCAACATCTCCAACCAACTTGTTAACACTATTTGCATTTGCTTGCGGGGATGTTATGCTTACAGATGCTAGGAATTGAAGATCTTCATTCGTGACTTGCATGACAGCCTTCTTAGTTACTGTGACCACATCAGGTTGATCACCAATTTTTAATCTCTTTTCTGATCTTTTAACAATGGTTTTCTTGTTTTTGTCAAAGAATATCGTGTCTAGGCTTGCCACTACATGTTTCTTGGATGGAGTGAACAATATCAATCCAAGCTATGCAAGAGGAATGTGACCTCCTGTTATTGTGTCACTTAATGGGGAAAGATGATCCATTGGATTATCTTGGGTTGTGTCCAGATCCAATCTCTCTCTATCCTTGTCTTCGTATTCCTTCTTTCTTAACTATTCAGCAGCTTTCTTAGCTTATTTTCACATTCTTTCTTCTTATTCCTTCTGTATCCTTTCTTCCTCTTCCTTTCGAAGTCATTCTTCTTCTGCATTTTGTTGTAGTTTCTCTTCTTCTACCCTTTTTCCTTTGAGCCTCTTTGGCTGTAACACCTCGGTTTTGACCCCGTTTTCATTAAATGTATATGATGTATATATTGTAATCAATCATGGTGTGGAGCTATAGGAAAAATCCCCACCATGTATTATCGTTTTTATGTTCCAGCGATTAAACTCATTGCCGATGGTATTTTGTGCTAGCCGACACATTATAATTTTGAACATCATGTAAATATGCAATTTAATTAAAATACCCACAACCAGCTATGTCAATGCAACAATAATGAGAAGAGACATGATTTCCTAAGGATAAGGCGGGGGGGATATTCAAACCTTTGGACCCATGAGGAAAAGCCAAATGTCAGAGGGAGAACCCATCAAACTATCAACTACTTTTCTTGTCTCATTCACCTAATCATTTATTACTACCAAAAATTGGTTGGGTTGGTTATTACATGGGATGGGAAAGGTATGACAACCCAAATTCGAATTGGGGAAGCCATTATTTTTTGGGGAACGCATTTTGACTCCTTGGGAAAGGAAAAACCCAAAAACATAGGCCATTCTACCATGCTTTCACGTTGGCATGTTTTACTCACCATTATTTCATTTACGTGAGCTCTCTCAGTCATCCAGAACTTCTTGTGTGTGTTTTTATTCCACGTTTTTGGTTGTTGGATTCATTTTTCCATGGATGGGAGGTCATTTTTGTAATGCCAGGGATTGGGTTGGTTTTCCTCACGTTTTTGGAGCTGCTGGTGCATTTCCCACTCTCATGCAACTGTTATTGTCTTCCTCGCGCATGAGAAGCTTGGCCTCAGGCAGATATTGGTGTTTTTCATTTTCCCTTTCATGATTCAGGTTTGTGTGGTGATTTTCCTTCATGTTGGGGCCATCCTCATTATTCTACGTAGGTTGGGAAAATCGTTGTTGATTTCTCCATGAATTTTGGGTGTTGTGAGTCATTTTGGCGACGTTAGGGCTGTTATAGCTGATTTTAGTACATATGGTGAATCACACTGTTATGGCCTTCCCTGTCCCTCTACAGACTCCTTAGATCCCATGGACAATTTTTGTACCTTTGATGTTTCCAAGATCATCCCTAAAAACATGCAATAATTTCCATACGCGACTTTTAATCCCTTTCTCACGTATATACGTGGGTTTGACCCCTAAAACCGTGTACATCGGGATTTGTGAAAAAGGCCAAATTCTTTTGGAGTTTTCCTTGATGTGGATCTATTAGCTGGAATATTTCGCCTCTTGCAGACAACAAGGTGTTCCATTGGTTTGAATGGTTCAGATCTAGAACAAATAGAGGACAGAGGTTGAAGACTCTCCCTAGACATTGTAGATATTTGGAATACAAGGCTTTGATAGTCCACCTGTGTACCTGCAATCAAGCTCAACACGAAATAGATCAAGGAAACTAGAATATGATCTACTAATATATGCTAGTGACTAAGGAATCTAGCAACATACATGCGAAATCACAACAACAACAACATATTTGGGATATAAATAAACTTGCATTAAAGAATATGAAGAAGTTTACAACCAGGCCTTAGTGTTGACATGCATCTCCATGAAACCAGACATTCTCATCCCCAAAAGCTCCAACTCTAGCTCTCTATGCTCTCTCCAAATGATCTTGGGCCAATGATCAATCCAATAGCATAACAATACCTCAAGTGTTCTCCCCTCAACCATATCTATGAGCTCGTATTTATAAGGCTTTAATGGATAGAGTAGGTTGAGGAATTAGTGGGTGAGGTGGCTTCTAAGATCCTAGGATGAGGGATCTCGAGCTCAACCAACCCACAATAGTAGGGATAAGGTAGGACATGAGGCTTATCATTTAGAGGCCTCGAGAAACTTCTCTTTTTCCCTTTTTACCCAAGGTACCGCGTTTCTCCTTCTATGGCAGAGCGGTTCTGGTAATAACCGCTTATGGACCAAGGACAATAAGCGGTGGCACCGCTTATGGGAAACAGATGATGGGCGGTGTGAACAGGGGTACTGCTCCTGGATAAAGGAGCATGCACGGTCCTGGGAATTCGTATGAAAGATTGATGAAAAACCATTTAGTTTCCACTCCAGAAGCTGGGATTCAAGGCAAGTAGGTATGTCAAATTTCTTATCACATGATCGTGATAGGATTTTAGTATAATAGGATCCGACTCAATTGTCTCTTGGAATTCCATATGCATTGAGATCACTTGGATTCGACCTTCAATTACCTCATTGAAGAGCTATATAAGGAACCCTTTGGATACATTGAAGGCATGAGGAATTGAAGAGCAAGAAAACTATAGCCCATTCTTGCCAGACCTTATACTTGAGTCTGCATCCCTTTTTCCCTTGGAGCACCTTTGTGTTCTTCCCAAGCTTGCCTTTTGCTTATGAGCTTTCCATCGAGAGTTGGAGGATTGAAGTGGTGGAGGCCCAAGTGGGGGACTTAGTTTCTTCGATTCGCAGACATTCCGACGGAGGTTGTCACTATTGTAATCTCTGTTTTAGATTAATAGAAATATCTTTTCCTATCCAATAATGTGTATTTAAATGAGTATTTTATCCATGGATGCTTTTAAATGCTTATATTCTATTGATTATATATGCTAGAGTAGGTCTAACACGATTATATATAGCATGCTTGTCTTGTTTGCTGAGTGTTTAGCAATTCATCAATACAAGCTTGAGTTGGAAAGCTCAACAGGGATCTACATCAATCGTCTGGAATAAGGTACGAATCGAGATCCTTTAGTGTTAGATATTTGGTTTCTCTTGCATATAGGAAAGGATTGATTTCTGGAGTCAATTTGTCTGTTGTGGTACCCCAAGCCATAGGAATTTCTCTCCGTAATAGAATTGGCGACTCCGTTGGGGAGTTCCTAGTCATTTTTCCTTTGGGGGTTTTTATTGGCCTTCAATGTTATTGAATTGCTCTCATTTCTTTGTTTCTGAGTCGGGTCTGGGGGCATGTTTTCCTGGTAGTGTCTGATAGGTGTGAATTTTGTCTTGGCTTATCTGTTTGCCTTTATTTTTATATCTTTTTCTTCCTATACATGAGTTTTACCTCACAATCGCGTGTAGACACGGTTTTGACTGCGATTTCCATGTATATACGTGGGTTTTCTGCACACAGTCACGTATTCCTTGAGTTTTTCCTTTTATAGGAAGATTGAGTGTTGCTAGGTGAGTTTTGACGATTGCTGAGTCTCCTTAGATGCTTCCAGAGTCTGTTTACACCTCTGTTTCTGACCAGAGACACCTTTTAGGGTAATTTTTCTTTTAAGAATGTTCTTGTCATTGCATTTTCGATTTTTTGTTTTGGGATTAGTGCATTAGGTCTCTTTTACCTTATTTCTTTGCTTGGGTGTTGTTTGATAGTGCTTACAGAGTCTAGGGGTGGTAGAGTCATTCTTTTGCTTTATTATCTCATTTTTATTCAAAAAATTCAAAAAATTTGCTTATTTGCATCATTATGTATCATTTCACTTTGCATCTTGCATGGTACTTGCATTAGGTTTGCTTAGAGAAATATTAGTCAGGCTTTCATATAGGAATGATTGCGTTTGTCATTTGAAGAAAATTTTGCATTTCACATAGTAGCATACCCTATTTTTCATTTGGCACAATGCATTTGCATTGATTGTTAGGTGTGCATTTTACTTCATGTTTGCGTCATAACATCATTGGTTGCACGATCATATACCTTTTTGAGTAATAATCCAAATAAAATCAATGCTGAATTAAAATGGATTACACTATTTTCTTTGATAGGGTACACCAACAAGATTAGGTTTTAGGGTCTTGGAATAGTTCATTGTGAGTAAATTCTCCAAGACCACTAAACAACAACATGTATGTGTCTGTCTAGGTGAGAGTGTGAAATTCCTTGGTATAATTAGTGTTTCTCAGGATCCTCCTCTTATAAGGGAGTTAAGCACGAGGCATTGTGAGCGGTTATTGATTGGGATGACCCCTAGTCATAACTGAGTAGCATTAGAGATATTTCCAGGATTGTATTCGTATCTAGGGGCTCTTTCGAGAGTTTCAGGCTTTGTTACCCTGCCCATACGATCAATCCTGCTTGCGACTGTCCGCCTAAGCATTGATTATATTGAGGTGACCTTAGTGGCCTTACCTAGGTTATCAAAGGGGTACTTTGAAGGAGTTATTCTGCAGGTCTCCCGGCTAGGTTGGGGTTGGACAACACATTCACTATATGCGTTGAAGCTAAGGGCCACAATAATTGGTTACGAACCTCCGCTTGTTGTGTATGGGAGTCTCAAGCCTCTCCTAGGTGAGACATACCTGCTTCATTCAGGAGCTCACATATCCTACCCTTGTTTTCTTGTGATTGGCTTTAGATTATATTGGTGTATGCTCTGTGCACGCTAGCTTGCTTAGGGTTTGCGTAATTAGAAGAGTCTTTTTCATTTTTTGAGTCATTGTGGATTTGGGTGCGGCACCTCGCCATTCTCGTCGTTTAGCAGGACTTCCGCCTTCTACATCTCCTCCTCCTTTGGGAGAGAGAAACAAACAGTCCAGGCAGACTACTTCTCACATTGATTCACACACGATGGGAGATCATGAAGATGAAATTCCTGAGTTGTCTTCTCCACCTCGGGAGGTTGGGGAAGAAGATCCTACTCCTGTGTATGATCCTTCACTTGATATAGCTACACACTCTAGGTTCAATCCTTCACATGATATACCTATGCTCTCGAGGTATGATCCCTCATTCATAGGTCACCAGTATTGGATGTTGGGCGATGAGACTCATCATGAACCTGCGAGCACTAGTTATGTTAGTTATGGCATGTCTGGTATCCCTGCACATGATCTGGAACATCATGCCAAGTCAGAATTTGATCCTAGCATTATGCTTGGGGGCATTCCCATTCCTTTCCATGTGGATAGATTTGGGAGCACAAGTCACATTGCACCCTCCATCTTGGCGGTGGAGGCTACATCGTACGTTCGTCCTAGACCTGGTGTTAGTAGTCCTATTCAGATACCAGAACCAAGACGAGTGACTATAGGGAGTACCACTTACATAGTTTCACATGTCCCTTTGTCCTCTATTCCTAGTTCTTTGAATGCTATTCCTCCACCTCATTCACATGGTTCTTCAGGTTGGAATGTTGCTACTAGTCATGTTCGTACTGCTGCTACTCGCATAGTCGTGTCTCAAAGCCAAGTACCTCCCATTGTTTCGGGTGGTCATATTCCTACTTATGGAGTTTCTCATGGGACATTTTATGGGACCTCTCATGGACAACATTATGGACCGCAGTATGTGCATAGTCATTCACCTTATGGGTAAAAGTATTAACAACCCACTTACTCTCCGAATTATAACCACATTATGGTGCTTCCATGTCACCCTACACGAGTCAAACGGGAGGAGGATACTATGGCCATGGACATGGTGGTTATGGTAATCAGCCTTATGTGAATCAAAAATATCAGGGAGCGTGGCATCGACCTTCTCAACCTAGGCTCCCTTTCCTTGCAATGTTAAATTTACCTGACTTGTCGAGACTAACGAACGATCTAGTCTCTCATGACTCGGCTTGGCCGGCTGTCCCTAATAAGCTTCCCTCAAACATTCCCAAATTTGAGGGAAAAGCAGGAGAAGATCCTAGTGAACATGTCACTACATTTCACCTTTGGTGCTCTTCTAATTCCTTACACAAAGATTCAATCCGTTTAAGGCTATTTCAACGCACCCTTACCGGGCCTGCAGCGAAATGGTACATAGAGTTACCTAGGGGGGCATTTGTTTTGTTCGATGACCTAGCTATGAATTTTCTCAACCACTTCCCACTACCAGTGCATTACGACGTTGGTACAGAACTCTTGTCGACATTTTGGCAAGAAAAAGCCACACATATCTCGAACCATATCCAAGAGTGGCATAGACAGAAGATATTGATTAAAGCCTTCATACCGCCAGAGTTTCTCCTGGAATGGTTCCTTAAATTGTTACTACCTTATATAGCGAAGGATGTTTCTACCTCCATAGTTCAGAATGACGAAGAAGCCATTTATAGGGCACAGGAATTGGATTTGATTTATGCTCAATCTGGTTTGTTATATGAGATCATTCCTAACGCTTTGCATTCTAGTTTCGACCCTAAGGTCAAACCTGGACCACATGCCGATGGCATTGTTGGTTGTACGAGTACAAAACCTGTGGATTTGGTTGTGAAATAGGTGAGTCAATTGTCTATCAACTAATATACCTTGGGACAAGCCATGGCTTCGTCTCAACCCACCCAAACGGCGAGTGTGCTTTCGGTACAATTGTCGGACCAGAAGGGTAACCGACAACCCAGAAGGAATAAGAAGAAGGGTAAAAAAAATCATAAGGGTGGGAATAGGAATGAAAATTCCAATTCTAATGACAAGAATGCCCGCAATGCTGGGGAGGACAAGCTATCTAAACGTAAGGTTAAGTTTCCTTGCAAATTGTGTAAGGAAGACCACCTCACTCACTTGTGCCCTCGTATCGAAGAATCCTCAAAGTTCATAACATAGGGCCTAGCTGTGCTGACCAACCCTTTACCCCATAATCAAAACATGAACTCGAGGACCCATGATCAGTCTAGTGGAGATCAAGATCCGCCGGAAGCTTGTAGTTGTCATGGTTTCATCAACATGGTGCGTGCTACTAAGGATGTGACTAATGCGAAGGACTATGGTTTGTCGCAACCTGACCTTGGGAAAGAACCTCCTCCTACCGTGAACCCTTTAAGTATTGAAAATCCTACGAATAAACCTGAGAGTGTACCTCGCATTCCTAAGGTATTTTTAAAGCATTCGGGATACAATCCTAATGCTCGATCCACCCAAAACTATTCTATTGTCGAGGATTTGGGCCACACTCCCTGTGTGATGTCTGCGCTCGAAGTTCTTCAGAGTTGTCCATCGCAAAGGAAGGCTTTGCTTTCTACTCTTGGTGTTAACGATGATCACTCTTCCTACGTCATCAAATTTGAAACCGCGGGACTACAACCTCACTTGAGTTACTTCGTGTCTCTCTTGATTCATTTAGAATGTCTTAACATGATCGTCAAACGCACTGTGATTGACGAAGGCGCTACTGCTTTCGTGATGTCTTTGTCGTGTTGGAAGGGTTATGGTTCCCCCGAGTTGTCTAAATCCACTATCATGTTGATTGCTTTTGATGGAAAATCGTTTCGGCTGCATGGGATTCTTCCTTCTCTTAAGGTCCGTTTGGGAGGGAAGACCGTTGCGATCAAGGTCAAGGTGGTTTGATGCGCCCATTGACTACAATCTATTACTGGGTAGGAATTGGATGTATAGTATGCAAGCCATAGCTTCTTCTCTATTTTGAGTTGTATGCTTTCCATTTAATGGGAATATTGTTACGATTGATCAAACATCATTCAAGAATCTGAGTATTACTGCATCATTGGGAGCTTCTATCTCTATTATCAATCATTCTCAGCTGGCAACTGGGAGTGTTGGTGTTGGCATGTATCCATCCCTTATGGGTCCCTTTAGTTGTCCTGCATCGTTCTTATGACTAGTTCTAGTTCTGATGGGGCTTCGTCTTCAGTGAGATCGGTGTCTTTTTGCACTACCCATATGGAAGATCCTTGGATTCTTCCTACATCGAGTTCTTCATGTAATCATATCAGAATGGACGTGCCATTGCCTGCAGCAATGATAGCATATCAAGCGAATCTTGAATGTGTTGCAAAGCCTAGTCCTTCTTCTTCACAGATGGAGGAGGAGGGCTCGTATGTGCTACCTGCATGGGAAGTTCAGTCTTCTCACACACATGACTACCTTGATAGTGTTTTTCCATCAGATGAAGCTATTATTGAGGCCATGTCTAGGGTTGATCCACCTTGGGAAGAGTTGAATCATAGATCTTATTTTCTTCCTGAGCTTGACCGTTTGGAGTGTGAAGAATTTAGGGAGATTCTTAGTGAGAGAATTGGTAGTCCCATGGTTCTATTGAGCTCTCCTGGTCTGATGGCTGATGGAAACATGGAGAATATATCTCCTACCATCCCTATCAATATCTCTCGTGATCCTGGCAAGGTTGAGAATTTCTATATTTGGGAAGAATGTTCCCATGCTGAGATTCAAGAGTATACTGAGTTGTTTAAAGAGTTTCATGATATCTTTGCTTGGTCATACAAGGAAATGCCAGGTATCGACCCTCGCATTGTTGAACATGAAATTAAAACTTATCCTAATGTTAAGCCTATTCGACAATGCTTGCGTGCAGTGAATCCTAGAAAAGCACTCGCAATTAAGGATGAGATAGAAAAGATGTTAAATGCTGGTTTATCTATCCTGTACCCTTGATGAAGTGGGTTTCAAACCCTGTTTCGGTTGATAAGAAGTAGGGAACAATCTGCATATGCACTGATTTCTGTGACTTGAATCGTGCTTGTCCTAAGGATAATTTTCCCACACCATTTATTGGTCAAATTTTGGATGAGTGTGTGGGAAGCGAGGTATTTTCCTTTATGGGAGGATTTTCCGTATACAATTAGATACAAATCAAACCTGAGGACTAACATAAGACTGCATTTATTTGTCCTTGGGGTACCTTTGCATATCGAAAGATCCCTTTTGGTCTTAAAAATGCCAGAGCCACATTTAAGCGGGCTATGACCTTGATCTTCCATGATCTCAAATCGATTATTGAAGTCTTTTTGGATGACCTTACTGCTCATTCTCTTCTGAGAGTGCGTCATTCATACCATTTGAGATTAGTGTTAGAAAGATGCCACCATTACCAGGTCAGGTTAAATCCTCATAAGTGCATCTTTTGTGTGAAGTCTAGTTGCTTGTTAGGTTTCATTGTCTCCAAGGAGGATATAAGAGTCGACCCTTTAAAGGTTGAGGCAATACTTCAATAGTCTCCCTTGAGAAACATTAGACATATTCAATGTTTGCAAGGCATGGAAAATTTCTTGCGGAGATTCATCGTTAACTTTACCAGTTTGACTAGAGGCTTTATGCGTCTATTGAAGAAGGACACTACCTTTTGCTGGGCTGAGCGATCCCAGGAGTCCTTTGATGCGCTTAAGCGAGCCTTAGCATCGGTCCCGATAATTAGTCCACTCAACTATAGTCATGACTTTTTACTTTATGTGGCCGCGTCCATGGAGACGATTGGTATGGTTTTGGTTCAGGAGGATGAGGAGATCCAGGAGCATGTCATATATTATTTGAGCCGAAACCTTATAGATGCGGAGATCCGTTATTCTCATGTGGAGAAACTTGCCTTAGCTACCATTCATGCGGTTCAAAGATTGAGACACTATATTCTCCTTTGCCAGACCTTGGTGGTAGCCCATGTCAATCCATTTCAGTTCGTCCTCACTAGAAGGATGTTGGGACGCGTACCTTACAGGTCTTTAGTTTTGGTAACGCCACAGGTTTGTGGAAGTTTGTAAGTGGAGTTACGGCTCAAAATAGTCTTAGGGGTGTCGGGGTTGAGTCAAAGCCCTCTTTTTGTAATTAACCCATGGTTTAAGTCCAGAGTTTAGGGTTTGGGGTGCCCATGGTTTAAGTCCATGGTTTTGTAATAGTGCGTTGTATAAATAGGCACTCCTGTAAATAAGTCAGGTTAGGCTTTTATCTATAAGGAATTGCTGCGAAGCTAAGGCTATTTTGTAAGAAAAGGTTAAGTCCCAGCTGTGTGCGTGGACGACCTCTGCAGCTGTGTGCGCAGAGGCCTGCAGCTGTGTGGGCGGCTTTAAGGACTTGAAGGGATTTGCAGCTGAGTGCACAGATCAGAACTGTGATTTTGTAAAGAGTTGAATAAAACACAGTTCTGTGTATGTAGCCCCTACACTGGGGGTGAACCACATTATATCTGGTGTTGTGGTTCTTGTGTTACTTTTGTTATGTTCTTTATGCATTGTAAATATATATATCTGATAAGTAAGATCGCTACTAACAAATAGCTTCGCTGTGAATTCCTAGTAAAGGGTTAAGCAAGTCACTGTTTGTTTATCTATCCGCGAAGTTATATATATGAATGTCGGAGCTCTATGTTAATTAATTATAAGTTATTAAAGGCTAAAGGTACAGTAATATCCCTCTTCTGCTTGCAGAAACCTGATTCTGCGGCACCCCATAGCTGTTTCGGGTGAGACTGCAACCTGCGTGCAGGTTGTTGCCGAAAGGGCCAACACTATGGGTCTTTTGTTGGTGTGAAGTAAAAGGTGTAAAACCCGGGTCTTCCCTATTTCCCAACAAATTCGTTCCGTTTCCAGTTGAACTCAGTATCTGCTCAAGAGGGGTTTACATTGTACCTCGAGGGCTATGTTCTGGAGGCCCTCTGTGAAGGAAATCGATGATTGGCTTGATGAGACTTATCTGAAATTCGCTGAGCAAGAGAACAAAGATCCACGTCGTAGTGCAATCGACTTTTGACAAAGGTATTTTTTTTGTGATGCTTATGAAATTTTATTTGGTAGTATCCACATAGAGTTGCACCAGTGGTTATCCAGGTTGGTCGAGAGAAGGACGAACTTCCGTGAAGGGAATTTTCCTGCTTGGACCCCCGCAAGAGTTAATATATTGAGAAGGGTGAACAACGAGATATCTCGCACGGTTGATTTCTGGACCACGCGGACCCTTGAGGCCTTTGTGATGGAGTTCGCCATCGACACGAGCACTTCCTTTAGTGAAGCCGAGCTACAGTTCTTCCAAGGACCAAGGGGTAAGCTTTTGAATTCATTTAGTTTGAGACTTAAAATGCTATTGGCTGAAAAAGGAATATTGCTGATTGAATCAGACTGTTAGATTTTTTATTACTAACATATGTTTGCAAGTGACAACACCTTCGCTGAGCAAAGTGGTTTGCTACGAAGTGGAAAAAGGTACAAGAGAGATTTTGGATTTTATTCCTTAGGTCAGGATACCACGCCTTCCCCTGTAAATCCTGAAGAGTTAGAACCTGAAGAAAACCCTTCGGTTGGAAACCCTCCGGTAACCCCACAGCGCAGCCCTGTTATCCTTGAAAATCCATCGCAGTCTGAAAGTCACCCTAGCTCGAGCATTCCTGTCGCAGGTCAGTCTATCCCAGTAAATTCCCCCCCGCCTACTTCCTGTCCCCCTCCCAACCCCCCTAGATCTACCATGGCCCACTTGATTGATGATATTAAGCTCCCTGTTTCAAAGGAACTGGATCAGAGGATCCAGAACAGTTCTGGTTTTTATGTGAAGCAGTGTGGAATGCTAAGAACATTACAGATCCAGCTGTAAGAAGCGTGCAGCTCATTACTTCTTTCAGGGACCGGGCTTTGACCTGGTTCATGAAATTCTCCAGTACTTAGAGTCATGCTTTAGATGATATTAAAGCAACAATAATCAAAGAGTTTAAGAAGCCCAAATCAGAGTCGCAGTGTATCACTGAATTGAAAGAGATTCAGCAGCGGCACGACGAATCAATGTGGGACTTTGATCAGAGGTTCAAAGTTCTACTGGACCAAGTCAGTTTCACCATTGGACCTACGCAACACAAGGAATGGTTTATTGCAGCATTGTTACCACATATCAGAACTCCACTCATGCAACAGAAGGTTGCTGACCAACAAGAGGCTCTGGAAATCACAATGAAGCTTGAGACTGCCCCTGTCGACGGTAATTCTAGTATCGCCCAAATCCAAGCGCAGTTGGCAGCGATGGATTTGGAGCTTCGCAATATGAAGAAAGGAAAAACTGGTCGCGAAGAGGTTTGGTGTACACAATGTCGGATGGAAGGTCACGACAGGGACCAGTGTCCTATGGTCAGAAATTACCTGAATACTGGTGTGCCAAACCCATTCAACCCCGCTGTTCTATATTGTGAGATCTATCGGACAACTGGCCAACATCGACCTGAAAACTGCCATCTTGTCCAGAGGTATGTACAATTCCCCAAGAACCCCTAATGCAAGTTCTGTAAGTCAGTAGGGCATAATGAAGAGGAGTGTCGTAGCTATGACCTCATGAGAGAGCGCACCTATGACGCCTACCGGGTGCAAAATGAGGGACAGAGTAATGATGGCTATGGTTACCGGGGTGGTGCCTCCGGTAGGGGTGCTTTTGGAGGTCGTGGTCATGGTGGTATGGCAGGAAGAGGCAGAGGCCAGGTGGTGTGTTACAACTGTAACCAAGCCGGGCATCTAGCTAGGGACTGTCGGAACCCCACTACGACATGTCAGTATTTCCACGCAGTAGATCATGTGATCGAGCAGTGCCCCCAATTGATAGCTAAGACTTAGGAAGGAAACAGTGGCCCTACCCAAAATATTTAGTTGATTTCTATTGAGCAAAGACCTACCCTAGCCATCAATGTTATTATGTGGAGTGGAGCTACAACGCACATACCAAATACGGAGAAACAGCCTGCCAAGGCATGGGTTCGTAAGGCCCCCAAGAAATTCCCAACACTTGATAGTGAAAGAGAACAAGAGACAGTCATGGAGGCCAAGTGCGATTTTGTTGATCCTAGCACAGCAGTAGTACCTGCGCAACAACATCAGTAGGAGTCGCAGCCGCAAGATGCTTCGACGAATAAAGTAAGTACACTGTCCTCCTTTTTACAGAGCTGTATGAAACTCTTGAGGAATTAGAATGCTTTAAAGGAGTTGCAAAAAGTTCTTTATTTCTGTGAACCTCACAGAAGAGTTGATAAGGAGAAAACTGTTAATCGTTTCCGAAGAACTGGTAGGGAAATGAGATTGAATGTTCAGATAGGGGAGTATGATATGACTGATGTCATTCTGGATTTAGGATTAGAAGTCAATGTCCTAACCAAGAAAACATGGGAGCAAATGGGGAAACCTGCCCTTGCTTGGTCCCCTATACAGTTGAGGTTAGCCAGTCAGAAAAGGATTGTGCCCCTAGGGAGATTCCCTAGATTCCCAATAGATATTGATGGGGTCAATACTTTGGCAGACTTTGAAGTTATTGAGATCATTGATGACAGCAATCCCTATCCAGCCCTATTAGGAATTGAATGGGCAATGGAAAATGCTGCAGTCATTAACCTTAAGAAGAGACAGATGACCTTCAAAGGAAAGGGTTTGAGAGTTATAATACCCCTAGACCCTTCCCAAGGAGAAAGATACACAGAACCACTCAGAGACGAAGACCAGGATGTTCTAGAGCACATCTATAACATCACAGCGTAGGAAGAAGATTATATTGACCCTACTGCCGAAGGTATTATGGATTGGCAGTGTGACAGCTCCTGTATGACGGATTCAAATGATGGTTTAGAGAATTGGCAGAACCAATTGTATGAGCTACATGGACATAGATGCACCAAAATTACCAAGTCCCTCATATGGCTTAGTTCTCAGATAGGAACCTTACCCGCTTCTTATGGTTTGACAGACCCAGAGGAGTCTATTGTGCCATTCTCAGAACAGATACTGGAGTCACAGAAACTGGAGACTCTGGATTCAGCATTTGGAGTCACCACAGCCAGAAGGTGGAATTCCCATAAGAAGTACCTTCCTAGTTGGGAAACTGGTCCAACATCCCTTCGCTTGAGATTTGTGGATCAGCTCCAGAGGGCGCGCAGCAGGTTCAATGGGCAGAGTAGGCTGCAGGAACACTTGGAGCATTGTTATGGAGCATGGAAGCTTGTACCTCGTACAGAATGGGTACCTAGGTTTGTCCATATCCAGGCACTTGTAGCCGAAAACTGGTACATGGAGGTTGGACCTCAGCACGCTAATGTGTCTAGTGATAAAGAAATAGCCCAGTCCCACCCTGGCTGGATGGCACAAAACGCTAAGGGAGCGAAGCTCACAGTTTGGTCGCAGAACTTGCCTGCATATGTCAAAGGTCATTATCATGACGAAGGTCCTTATTGTGATGCAGCTGCGGTACTGGTTGCGCCGCAGAACAAAAGCCGACCGTTGGAACACTACCGAATTGGAGGCGCCGGTACTTTAATTGCCTTAATGGCCTGTCCTAAGGATATCCGCCGAAATCTAGTGCGGTGGAAATAGGATCTCTGTCAGATTTGGTGCCTTCAATGCACATTTATGACCAATTTGATTGATGGATTGTATAAGAAGACACCTAGGCATGGGCAAATCACATTCCACAGTTTCACAATTGAACCTATGTCTACTGACCAAGAACTTCAAGACTTATTGAGAGAATTTGAATAGACAGGTCTGTAGAACATTGTCCACCCCCCACCTATGCCTGCAGTACGTGAGGAGACTCTACCAGCACCGACTCCACCAATGCAAACACAATCTGCCAGGAAACAGTTCAAGCCTGAAGTTCGTTCTAAGTGGAACGAAGATCGACACAAACAATCCGGGCAAACATCGGAAGATCCCGGAATGGATCCGCTTGGTTCAATAGAAATCCCAAGTGAAGGAGAGGAGAATATGGCACCGCGGTGACCACCATATATTCCGCCTCTTCGACCAAGAGTTAAACCACCTTGGCGGAACAAGCAGTTCACAATAAGCACCCCTTCACTGCCACCGGGTGTGCAGCTGGTTGGGACCATGACAGGAAATATAGACCGGCTTAAGTATGCCAACCATGATACAAGCGATCGTGGCAAGTTTCCACAGTTCGCACCAGGAACGTATTTGCACTTTTTCAAGTACGATGAGACCGAGGCGACATTATTAGAAGTCAAACGGTGGGCTGCCGGCTTGGATCAAGCTGGTTTGTTGAAGATGCTTGATGTTCCCCATTTTGGTCGTGGCACACAGGTGACTGTAGTGGTCAAGCAGATGCTAGCACTAGTTCATGACGACCACCTATGGATAGGAGACAAGAAAATTCCTATCAATGGCGAGCTCATTCAGAGGATCACTGGCTTACCAATAGCAGGGCTTGATCCGGGGACCGAATTTCCCTCGAAGCATGAGGATACGAAGCTCGCACAAACCATGAAGTAACGCTTCGGACTGACGAAGGGAAAATGTGGGTATCACACTTCCGTGATTCAGGAACATCACATTCGCTTCGCAGCTGAGCTCTTAGCATGCAAAGTCATACGGAAGTGTAGACCAACTGAAGTACCTGCCCCGGTTATTAGAATTGCTATAAACTACGCCGAAGGTTACAGCTACAACTAGGAAGCGTATATTGCGAAGGAATTCCTGGAAGACGCTCACGACGTGTAGGAGAAAGGTAGGCCCTTCCATTACTCATGGTTGCTCGTCCTCATCGCACTGGTAGGATGGCAAGAACCTATTGAGGCACAGTTTTCTGATGCACCAGAGCACATGTCTGGTGCAGCCAGGTACACATCGCTGTGGGTTTCACAGGATAAAGCACACCAACAGATGACAAATTATGTATTTGCCTTTTATATGATGAATATCCAGTATGAGATCGCAAAAACCCCACAGCTCAATAATGAGTTATTCTCTCAATATGACGGCGCAACCACCTTCAGCGCCGACATGCATCATACTTTCATCTAGGCTCGCGCAGATCAAAAGCATCAATGGTTCAAGCCACCATATGTAGTCACTGAGGGTGATATCCGGGCAGTAGTTCAGCACTGGCCGGCTGAATGGTTGAAAGATGTAGGAAAAAACCTCACATTCCAGTCCCCATAGTTACCAATGTGGGCGTAGGCCCTAGTCACACGCAGCAGCAAGGTCCCCTAGAAGACAACGAAGAACAGACTGAGTCGTAGAAGAATGACAGCAACTAGGGTGGAGAAGTGGAAACCGACGACAGGAAGCATATGCAATAGGCAGGATAAGCGCAAGACACCAGAAGTAGAGGAAGTGAACAAACCGCAGTCCCAAAAGAAAGCGAAGGCGTCAAAGGAAAAGAATATCGATGACACACCTGGCTTGACAAGCGAGGAACTTGATGAGGCTTTGTCGAAGTCCACAGAAGTTCTTACCAAGAAATGGTCAGAGTTTGCAGCTGTGCATTTGGGTGCCATCAGTGGTGTCGCATAGCACATATCAGAGCTGAAGGACTTAGCAGCACAATCGGTGACCGGCACTGTAGCTAGCAGTACCCCGGTAAATGCGCAGCCCAACCTAAGGAAATGGCCAGCTCGAGAAAACAAGGGCCAAGTATCCACCGCTGCCCTCATCATAACTGATGCAGCATCCCACTCAGAGATGAGCATGACAGTAGGAATTGATTACACCAAAATGTCCATGATGGAACTACATCTCTGCCAGTCAGCTATCGCCAAGGAAATCCAGGCCCGAGAGAATTATTCACAAATACAGTTGGACGATACCAAGAAGCAGAATGATAGCCTTGCAGCGCAGCTGGAAGCAGCAGAGCAGCGAAAGAGGGACGCAGAACGTAAGCGGATTACACTGGTCCGAGTTTTGGATGAAGCATGTCAAAGTCTACCCGACTTCGACGTACAGCTGGTGGAAGAGCCAGAACAAAGAATAGTTAGGTTGAAAGACTATGCACAGCAGTCCCACAGTGAAATTGTGAAGCTCAAAATAGAACATGAGACTCAGATCACGGAGCTTCAACTTTGCATCCTTCCAGAAAGTCCACATGAGGTCAAAGAACAGCACCGCGCAGACATTCAAGCGTCCGCAGCCAAAATTGCCGATATTGTGGGTAGCGCAGCAAAGCTGTTAGAAGACAGTGTTGAGGCTTAGACCACCCTACAGGAACATCCAAGCATTGGACAGCTGCAAGAAACCATTCGGCAGTGACAGGCAGAATTGGATGCAGTAAAAGCAACAATTAAGACTCTACCGCCCATGGAGAAAATGCTTAAGGTAAAGCGAAGCAATGAACTCCAACAAGAAATTGAATCGTATAGAGCAAAGGCAATAGAAGTGGAAAATTATCTGCAGCCACTTATCAGTGAAGCTTTCGAGTTGAGTATTGATGTGGACACCCAATTTAAAGTTATGAAGGAATATGATGCATTTGCGTAGCAAAAGGCCAGCAAAGCATCAGCCGAGGTATTGCAGGAGTTGGTAGAAAAGGATCAAGTCGTCGAAAATATCATGCGTGGTCTCAACAAGCAGTACACTATCCTTGCTGACAAAGTTCGAGTAGCAGAGTGTCCCGGGATGGGCCACTAGTGAGTCTTAGGGGCCTGTTGGGATGTGTACCTTACAGGTCTTTAGTTTTGGTAACTCTGTGGGTTTTGTGGAAGTTTGTAAGTGGAGTTACGGCTCAAAATAGCATTAAGGGTGTCGGGGTTGAGTCAAATCCCTCTTTTTGTAATTAACCCATGGTTTAAGTCCAGGTTTTAGGGTTTGGGGTGCCCATGGTTTAAGTCCATGGTTTTGTAATAGTGCGCTGTATAAATAGGCACTCCTGTAAATAAGTTAGGTTAGGATTTTATGTATAAGGAATTGCTGCGAAGCTAAGGCTATTTTGTAAGAAAAGGTTAAGTCCCAGCTGTGTGCGTGGACGACCTCTGCAGCTATGTGCGCAGAGGGTTTTTTTGTAAGTGATTAGAATATTTGCAGCTGTGTGCACAGAGGCCTGTAGCTGTGTGCACGGCTTTAAGGACTTGAAGGGATCTGCAACTGAGTGCGCAGATCAGAACTGTGATTTTGTAAAGAGTTGAATAAAACACAGTTCTGTGGACGTAGCCCCTACACTGGGGGTGAACCACGTTATATCTGGTGTTGTGGTTCTTATGTTATTTTTGTTATGTTCTTTATGCATTGATAAATATATATATCTGATAAGTAAGATCGCTGCTAACAAATAACTTCGCTGTGAATTCCCAGTAAAGGGTTAAGCAAGTCGTTGTTTGTTTATCTATCTGCGAAGTTATATATATGAATGTCGGAGCTCTGTGTTAATTAATTATAAGTTATTAAAGGCTAATTGTACAATAATATCCCTCTTCTGCTTGCAGAAACCTGATTCTGTAGCACCCCATAGCTATTTCGGGTGAGACTGCAACCTGCGCGCAGGTTGTTGCCGAAAGGGCCAACACTGTGGGTCTTTTTTTGGTGCGAAGTAAAAGGTGTAAAACCTAGGTCTGCCCTATTTCCCAACAAAGGATGATCAGTGGAAAGTATAATAAGTGGATTGTCATCTTGCAAGAATTCGATCTCGAGTTTGTTTCAGCAAAATAGAAAAAAATGTTGATTTTTGTGGAGCTTATGTCTGATTTCCCAAGCGCGGAGAAGGAAGAAGTTTGTGAAGATACGTTTGTCAATGAGCACATTTTCCTGATCTCAACTTTGGATCCATGGTATGGGGATATCATCATATATTTACAAACATTGAAGGTCCCTACTCTCCTCTCACAGGATGAACGATGACGGTTATGTCATGTATCCAAGAACTAGCTTATAGTGGATAGCACAATGTACTGCCATGGGGTAGATTCCATTTTACGTCATTGTTTAACTCATGAGGAAGCTGAGCTTGTGCTGAATGATTTCCACGGAGGGGCGTGTCGTGGTCATTTATCTGGGATTTCTACAACCCAAAAAATCTTGAGAGCGGGTTATTTATGGCCGTCGATCTTTAAATATTGTGTTAATGCGGTCAAGAAGTGCCACCCTTGCCAGGTGTTCGCACGTAATATGCACTCACATCTTGCCCTGTTACATCTGATTATCACCGCCGGTCCCTTCACTAAGTGGGGGCTTGACTTCATGTATTGCAACCCAGCTTCAGCTGGGGGGCATCATCATATTATAGTGGCTGTTGACTATTTCACACAATGGGATGAGGCTATGCCCACAGTTAAATCCAATGGTGAGACAGCCGCACATTTCGTATTCAACCAGATCATTACTCGGTTCGGTATTCCAAAGGAGCTTGTCACTAATCATGGTAGGCACTTTCAGAATTGGATGATGGAAGAGTTGGCCTCGAAGTTAGGGTATAAGTAGGAGCATTCCTCTTCTTATTACCCTTAAGTGAATGGAAAAGCTGAAGCAGTGAACAAATCACTTAAGTCCATTCTCCAACGAACCATCACACAAATCAAGACCAATTGGCATATCACGTTATACCCTGCTTTGTGGGCTAATAGAACCGCGATTAAGACTACCACCGGTTTTTATCCATATCAGCGAGATTCCTTCATTGAAGCTAGCCATAGAACTCTTACTAGATACTTCCCCATTGGGGGAACGTTTGGTCCATTTAGAGCAACTTAATGAGTAGCACCGAGATGCTTTAGTGGCTCTAGAAGTGAATAAGCATCGCATTAAGGTCCAGTATGATAAATTGTCTGTTCAAGGAGGTTTAGTGAAGGAGATTTGGTCCTTTTGTGGGATCAAGCTAAAGAACCCTTGGGGGCAGAAAATTTTAACCCCATGTGGCATGGTCCTTATGTGGTCAAACGTGTGTTAGAGAAGGGCGCATATGAGCTGGTAGACTGTGAATGGACAGCCTTGGCAGAGCCTAGAAATGGGCTCTATCTTAAAAAGTACTATGCATGATTTTTAGCCAGGGCTAACTATTGTATATTATTGTGTACAGTATTTTGCATAGTTAGGTATTATGGTGATCGAGTTTGTTGATTAGCTTTCGTTTCTTATGGTAGATGTTGATGGAGTCTTCCGTTTACATAGGATTCGCTAATGGTGCTAGCCACCACACTCAACACACATCCTCTGCTGCTTGGGTGATTTATAGTCCTACGGGTCAGGTATTGTCTTCAGGAAGCGTATGTTTACGGTCCTCTTCAAAAAATGTTGTTGAATATAGTGCTATTATCGAGCTTCTACGAGATTCCATTTCACATGGTGTTCTCTCTCTTGAGGTGTGTCTTGATTTGCAGTTAGTAGTGTCATAGCTTAATGGCTTGTATCATGTTAGGGATCCAACATTATTACGAAGATTCTTACATGTGAGATTATTAGAACGTTAATTTGACAACATAACATACATACATGTTCCAAGAATTTACAATCAAGTTGCTGACTCATATGCAAAATATGTGTTAGATTGGAATTTGTTTTACAGACAATAAGCTCATGACAAACATACATTTTTACACATGTAAATAAACAAAATCGATCATCATAAAAGTTTTTCATTAAACATCCAAAATGTGATAATACATAAGTGTCATAATACAAAAATGCGGGGCTTCCGAGCCACCAGTATATAATACACGGTAGTACAAAAATGTGTCACTCCCAGGTATCTAAGCCTAGGGAGGAGGAGGGGGGTTCTAATCATGGAAAGTCACCACGGCTCTAGCTAGCTGTTGAAACAACCGCACCGATGCTTGTGGTACACCCACCACCTGATGTTGCATGGCCTCAGGCAGGTCCTCGACCTGCGCCATGGGTACCCTATGTGTCAGCCGCACAAAGTTTGTGTGGATTCTTTGGAGTGGCTGCTCTGCATCCACACCCATGATATCATCTCCTCGTCCCCTCCATCTATGATGAGGGAAACCATTAGGCCGCTGTGGTCCTACATATTCATAGATATGATAGGATGTCACTATGTGTTGTCACACAAAAACATGTCTTTTGATTCTATATATCAAAAAACAAAAAAAAATTAAATAATTCAAAATTTTAAAAATAGGGTTGGGATTCGTTACCAATGTCACTGTATGCTGATCCTGGTGGTAGAGGCATGTCGGGATCTCCCCGAAAATCTATCCCCGCATAGGGGTAATCCTCGATGGTAACTATTTGTCGCCGCCACCATGGAAAGAAGTCAGCTGGGTAGGGGTTGGACACCCTACCTCCTCCCATTCTGCGCATCACATCTGCCCAACGTCGTTGGGCCGGATCTCGAACCCTGTGAAGAATAATGTGCTCAGTATACTGCTAAAACTGAAGTTTTGTACCCTGCCCATTTTACAGTCGCTGAGCTGTTGCTTCATGTTGCTCAACAGTGCAGTACTCCAATCGTAGACTGTGGGTCTTATGCACTCCACTGCATAGAACATTAGAGGCTGCGAGGCCTGGTGGAGTGAGGCTAGCCCTGCTATCCTGTCGAGTGTCAGTCGAATGGCCTTCAGGCCTAGTACCTATATGGATTTAGTTGGGATATGACTCCCCACCTTCTCTCTGTTTGGATAATAGTATACAGCTATATACTCATCTATGGTGAGGCCACCTCCGGTGATCCAGATGGAGATCGGTGGCCACCCACCTATTCCACTGGCTTAAAACAATTGTCCATTGTGGTAGTTTCCTAGTTATTTTTCTGCAATTTTTCGAGTCCTAAACTTTTGAGGCCATTTTGAGGCCCTAAACGACGTTTTTTGGATATTCAGGGCCAAATGGTTGCCATCAACATACATTTAAACAACCAAAAGTTGTTAAGCTTAGACAGACCTTTCCAACGAGCTATCGAATGCCCAAATCGGAGATCGTATGCAAAAGTTATGACCCCGGGAAGTTGACTGTTCAACTTACCACCTTGGGGCCGCAAACTTTATGACGATTCATCTTCTAGGGTTATGTTTTGGACTTTTGGGGTTCTCACCTCATTCTTATTATAAATAGGCCCCTTTGGCCTCATTTTGTATTCAACTTGGCACAGATGAGCGTAGCAGCCACATCTCTTCTTAGAGATAGCTACCACCATTCTAGCAATTGTATTACAGTTTGTTCTATTTCCACCATTTAATAGAATATGTGTTTACTGTATCTCTGTTATCTTTGCAAAATTTCTATGATTACGATTATGTATATGTTCTTTCATTTCGTTCACGCATAAATTCGGATCATCCGGGCCCGCGAGAACGTAGGTTCACCACTTCCCCCCGTCGAGACAATCCTGTAATGAAGTATATGTCCTCCACTTCTATGGTGAGGTACATCCCGTCGATATGGAAAGACTCTGAGTCAGGGTCCCAGTAGTCTGCTAGCATTTGCAGCAGTCTTGGTTTGGCCCTTAAGCCACCAAGACACCAAAACTTGTAGAGCTCGCATGCACGAAGAGCTTGTTGAGCCATCAGATCGCCCCGTACTTCTGCTTCTACATCCCTGTGCTCTTGTTCCCTCCATTCTAGTACCATCCTGCACATTCAATTCGATTTTTGGTCATTTGTTGTCTTAGAAAAACTTAAACGCGGCCGCATACGCGAGTGTTTGCTAATTAGCCGCATATGTACGCGAATTTGAGGCATTTTTCCACGTATAGCCAGCCTTATACACGGAAAAATCCTCAATTTCTGCGTGGGCCAAGGCGCATATTTTAGAGTGGCATAGAAAGCATTTTTGACCATGGAAACTTGAAAAATTTACATGCAAGTGAAAGAGCAGGGCATGGGAAGTTACCTGGAAAAAACAGTGTTGGATTCCACCGGCTGAAACTCCCGAAATTCGCATTTGAAGTTCTGAATTGAATTGGGTAAAAATTTCAAATGTTATATAATGTTTTGAATTTTTTACTTGTTTATATAAAATTTTCAAATTTTTGAAAATTTTTACCCCCTTTCTATAGTTTTGAACTGTTTCTGACCCTTTTGGACTGTTTTTTACTAATATAATGATGTAGGAGACCGTTTTGAGCGCCATTTTGACCATTGTTTTGTCTTGTTCGTGCTGATTTCAGGTATGATGTTTAAACTAAAATATAGGTTAGGTTTCACCTCCATTTTCATTTCACATGACCTTATGACCGTTTCATTATAAACTTAGGTACGAACCCATTCTATCCTGTCACAGAACCATCTTGTTGTTTCAGAAGTGACTTGATGAGAATGGTAGAGTTTGACCTCACATGGGTGCCCTAGTTAGTCCATTATTTGCATTTGGCACCCATGCCGACACTTTGTCCTTTAGGGTGTGGGAGTCTGTTGTATAGTATCGCCATGACATTTCGCAAGAGCCTCATACTCTTGATATTTTTGCTGGCCTGTTTCCCCAGGACTCCCTTATGTCAAGTTGTAATTGCATTATCATGAGTTTTTCCTACCTTATTGAGCCTTATGCCGGCTTCTCTAACTTTGAGTATCAGCCATATAGCCCGAGCTTGTCTCATGTCTAGCCATGCAGAGCCATTTTGTATATCCTTTGCAGCTTGATTCCTGATTTTTACCGAGAGGGGACTTTCCCCCGAGTGTCGCTATCCTACACATATGTCCTTGCATTGAGCATAGGTATGTTCCGCTACTTGGAACTAGTTTGTTTGTCCCTAGACACTCGTCTCCTCCTAGTCTGTAACTATAAATCACTTTTATTCTTTTTTAAGCTTTTCAAAATATTTGAAAAAGTCCAAAAAAAATAAAAAAACCAAAAAGACGGACAAGAAAAGATGTTATCTTTGGCAGCAGTCGAGTCGTGTCGCCTTCGAATAGAGCACTGTATATCACATCCGTTGGTTGGGTTAATAGTTTGACTTTAGGAGCTGTACTCGTTTCTTTGAGTTTATCTCCACTGACTAGTTAAGCTTCCAGTCCCTATGGAGCCTCTGTCGATGCCTCCTGTGTCGTAGAGATGTCCTAGTTTTGTATATCGAGTTTATGTTTCCTACATTCAGTCACCATTCGCCTTTATGCTCTTGTTCGAAGGAAGTTGAAACCTGAGTCGGCAATTCCTCAGTTATCTTGACTTTGCATGTCAGCCATTCCCAGTACAGTTACTGGTTCGTGCACACTATGATTGAGTCCTTCCACATTATACAACTTTTCTAAGCACCTCATGTTGGATGATGGGGGATGCCTTAATGCCCTTCTTCCAACAGATTTCATCCCATCGATTTCAGATCATTTATTCAGGGATAGGAATCTAGAGTCATGTTTGAGTGCCTTGAGACTTGCAGCCATCATTGGAAGGTTCTCTCGCCATCAACAGTTTTTTGGGAATACAACAATGTCCCCTGATCAATGGATTCTCTCAAGTGTTAGACCTCAACACATTTATTCACACTTGTTAGTTTGCACTCTAGTACCTTGATTCCCATTTTCATTATTGGTGGGTGTTCTCGCATCTATTAACAGTATACATCAATGACCAGTAATCAGACGATGTACTACTATGTTCGACCTCGACACCTCTATTCACATAGTAGGACATGTACTCTTAGCGATTTATGTAGAAGACCTTCCAGATTGGTGGCATCTCTTATATGCTGCCTCCTTTATCATGCTAGTGTTCATGAGATTTCAGCTCTCATGACTTGATTCTAGTATATGTCAGATATTTCCAGCCATTATGGAGATATTGATCCATTATATATCTTCAGCCTACATGGAGATCATGATCCTATGTATATCTTCATCTTGGATATTCTGATCTATCTATATTGTACGTGGCGATGACCACACATGTCATATTTTGTATCATGCCTATTCATGGCCATTGTACTCTTATGTATTCGAGACTGCTATATCTACTTGCAGTTATGTGCAGAGTTTGATCATTATACTGTATTGATTGGATGGCTAGTTCTTCCACTGGGTTTTTCATCACGACACTTCTAGGATGGACTTATAATGTATTTCGGCCATCGTATGACCCCTCTGACTTCACACATTAGGGGGCATTTGTTATAGCTGATTTTACCACACATGGTGAATCACACTTTTATGGCCTTCCCTGTCCCTCTGCAAACTCCTTAGACCCCATGGAGCATTTTTGTACCTTTGATGTTTCCAAGATCATCCCTAAAAACATGCAATAATTGCCATACGCGACTTTTAATCCCTTTCTCATGTATATACGTGGGTTTGACCCCTAAAAACACATACATCGGGATGTGTGCAAAAGGCCAAATTTTTTTGGAGTTTTCCTTGATGTGGATCCGACTCACTTGTTTCTTGGCCTTCCATATGCCTTGAGATCGCTCGGATTCGACCTTCCATTAACCCATTGAAGAGCTATATAAGGAACCCTTTGGATACATTGAAGGCATGAGGAATTGAAGAGCAAGAAAACTATAGTCCATTGTTACCGGACCTTATACTTGAGTCTGCATCCCTTTGTCGCTTGGAGCACCTTTGTGTTCTTCCCAAGCTTGCCTTTTTCTTGTGAGCTTGCTATCGAGAGATGGAGGATTGAAGTGGTGGAGGCCCAAGTGGGGGACTCAGTTTCTTCGATTCGCAGACGTGCCGACAGAGGTTGTCACTATTGTAATCTTTATTTTATATTAATAGAAATATCTTTTCCTGTCCAATAATGTGTATTTAAATGAGTATTTTATCCATGGATGCTTTTAAATGCTTATATGTTATTGATTATATATGCTAGAGTAGGTCTAACATGATTATATATAGCATGCTTGTCTTGTTTGCTGAGTGTTGAGATAGCAATTCATCAATACAAGCTGGAGTTGGAAAGCTCAACGGGGATCTACATCAACCGTCCAGAATAAGGTACGAATCGAGATCCTTTAGTGTTAGATATTTGGTTTCTCTTGTATATAGGAAAGGATTGATTTCTGGAGTCAAGTTGTCAGTTGTGGTACCCCAAGCCATAGGAATTTCTCTCCATAACAAGGGCCATAAATGACTCTGGAATTCAAGTTGTTCAGTCTGGGTCATTTTAACCAATTGCCATACCCAATTTGGCCTCTGTTGTGTGTTTCCATTCAAATTCCAGAGCTTTGAATTGATGTGTATTCTATGGTTGTTGGTCTTTGGATTGTTTGGGAGTGGAAATGGAGTCTGATTGATAAACCTAGTGTGTGCGGGAGCCTCACAGATAGAGCTAGAGGGCTGGATTTCTTCTCTACACCCCCTGAATAGCACTGGAAGGGAACTCATGGCCTGAAGGACTGTGCAGCAGAGAAGGAAATGATTCCTTATGTTGGGTGTGTGTGGATCTCTTAGAAGTCAGGCTAGCTCTGGTGCAGGTGTGCTTATCTCTTTAGTGATCCCACTAGCTTAGTAGCTAGCGTTTCCCGCTCCTGATAGCCTCATAAACCCAACTCTGTTGGCTTGGCTATGTATTGTTGTGTATCCTTGGCTATGTGTGATCCTGCTAGTTTCCCCTTATTCCTTGTGGAAATCATGCCCAATTCGGGGGGGGAGGGGGGGGGGGGCAGTGTTGCTGAGAGATTGATGAGCACACTGGCCTTTTGTTGGGTGGAAGACGTAGCTGGTTGCGAGACAAGCTTCTTCTAAGATAAGTATTCTTGTGTTTAAATCCTTGCAACTGTTTTTGTTTTATAAATCATTATGAACATGATAAATGCTATGAATGAATGAATTGCTTCCGTTGTTTGATAATCAATTATGCATCTGTGTATGTTTAAGTTCAATGCATTTTATTTTATGTTCATGGGGCTAGATTTCTCGGGTGCATAGTTAGCATGTTCAATCGCATCCTCTTCGCCGGTCGAAGGATTGGGGACATGACATTGGCTAGTTGTTTCTCAACTTCTTCTACTAGCTTTCGGGCATCTTCTTGTCATTTCTTAGCAGATTCTTCTTGTTGTTTCTATTGTTCTGTGGTGGTGCTGCTAGCTTTGCCTCCTATGTTTGTGATATTCTTTTTGAACTGCCTACCCAATGCATTCATATTGCATGCATTTCTATATACCTCCTCATCTTTTTCATAATGACAAGAGTATTCAAAATGTACTCCTACAAACTCACAGTGTTTTGGAACCTTGTCATAGGTGTCATTTCTACATAAACTCTTTTCCCTGAAGTGGAAACCCCTTAGATCCTTTACAAATTTTGGTGCACTTTTTACCTTTGTGAATTTATAGCTACCAATGGAGAATGACAGTGGTGGGAATATTTCTTTCTTCATGTTGAATAAGAAATTTCTGAACCCATCTATAAACAATTGTCTCGCTTCCTCCTTATGGGCTACTTAGTCCGTGGTGTATCTTGGAAACAATGATGGAGCTCGGGATCCTCCATACATCCTTAGATAGGCACCCTCCATGGAGAAATAATAGTCCCCATACGCACATATGACCTCCATGTCTCCTTCTAACAAACAATCAGGTTCCTTGACAAAGATAAGCTCATATAGAGGCAATAGAAACTCCTTGCATATCATCTTGTAGTAACTTGAATATTTGTGAGCCCATAGAATTTGATATGTAGCATATACAAGAGTCTTGGTTTGATCCCAATCACAATTGAGATTTGGGAATTGGTGTAGGAATAAGATAAAATCAATCAAATTAGATCCCATGTAAAAATATGACTTTCTTTGAGTCAGGCCTCCTTGTGTAGCAGCTATACATGACGACAAGTTGTTTGCTATAGTATCTGCCTAGTTAAAAATGGTGCCTTGCATAGCCACATGGTATATCAATGGGATCCAACTCATCTTATAGAATTTTCCATTCACCTGGCTAAAGATTCTGTTTAGCATCAGGGTTATGATCTTGTAGGGGGTGCGTAAACTAGAAGTCTCATACTCGCCAGTGGATTTTTGGCATAGTTGTTTTCTTTCTACCATCATCCTCTTAGCACATTCAAGGACATCTAAAATTCACATTTGTCATCCATTCATCCGTCATCATAGTTTGTGGAGAGGGTAGTTTGCAAGCCTTGGTTATATATGTAGGGGTGAAGGAAGCAAAGGCTTGTCCTTTAGCATTGGAAATGATCATAGTGGATGAGTCTGCTTGAGGTATGATCCATTTGATTACCTATGCATAGGGGAAGAGCTCGGGGCGTGTGGCTGCCTTTGTGATATCTGATTTTATTATGTTTACATATAAAGATATATATTCTAGGCCTTCATCCAGTACATTATGGTTCTTGATCATATGATATATTTGTCCCCACTGAAACTCATGTTCAACCCCTGTGACAACTTTCATGTATTCATAAATGATCTCCATTATGGGCAAAACCTCCAAGTCTGAGTCCTCCTCGGTGACCTTGTCCTTCTTCTTTACACCCTTCTTTGGCATGTTGTGATGTGAGGACTAAAGCTGTAACATAACCAAAACAAGAAATCTCTTAGTAATACTCTGATCGAAACAACATGCATTCATATCAACATGAAATACTGAAATGAGAAGCTAATGTTAATATTGCAAGATATGAATGAAAAACTCAGATAACAAATTATGGTTTCTTTAAAAAAAGTAGGATTGCAGCCAGTGTTGAGAGGTTAACAAAGATGTATTTACCAGTTCATCCTTGGCCATTCAAAAGTAACTTTGTGAGGTAAAGAAAGCTCTCTCAAAAATTGTCCAGTCATTTTCACTTACAACCAGGGTATATATTAGGTTAAAACTTGAATGAAACTTATCAGTATAGGTGTAGGTGTCACTTTGAGAGAGATCTATGGTTCTTTCAAAAATTAATGCTAACCATATGCAAAATTTATGATCTCTATTCATTAAGCTTTAACACACTAAAACAATGAGACCTCTATTCATGGATTTCTTCAATGGTGAGAAAACAATCAGAAGAACGTGGTAAAGGATTTGTACTTCGAAGCCGGTGCACCTTGGGGAAATCTGAAACCCTAGTTTGACCAAAAACCTACGAAAGATTCTTGATCCACAGTGTCATCCTTAAAGGAAAAAGGATACAGTCGAATACCATCTTAAAGGAAACCCTAGGGAAAAACTCTGAGATGAGGTGGAACCCGAAGTGCAAATCCACCGACTGTTCCCCTATCACCGCATAAAAAAATAAACCAGACAAGGCGCAGTCGGTGAAACACTCGACTTTCCACAACTTCGTCAGCAAAACCCCAAAGGTTCGATAGACCCATATCTATGGCTTAAAATACCAAATCAAAAGCAATAGTGGAGGCAAGTACAAAAATCATCGCGGTCGGGTAAGTAGGCTAGGAAACGCTCAGTGCTGCCAAGGGTTCTATCACAACTGAACTAGGGATACCTCTAGCGGTTGGCTAGTTAATACAAAACCATATGGGCTGGGGGTTGGCTTTTAAAACCATGACCGCATATGGTGATGACTAAAAACCTAACACCATAACCCTAAATCCCCTCAACGTCATTCTTTAAAGCCCTTTTTAACTCAAAATAACACGAAGATGAGATTTTAGGCCTACCTGGTGAATGCTAGCGAGGGTATGATGCTTGATGCAACAATCCATAGGCTCCAGGTGGAGAAAGTTGTTTGGATGTGTTGGTAATAACTCCCAATTCAATTATTCTATTCATGGCTAAGCATTCATTTATACATTCATGTGACGGTTGTGTTTCACCTTCCGTCCAGCCTTTTCGGCT
>LPNX010505017.1:185389-272140 GCA_001517045.1 Pseudotsuga menziesii
TATTCATTCTCTCTGCTACACCGTTTTGTTGAGGATTGTTGGGAACTGTAGTCTGATGTGCAATTCCATGTTGGCGAAGATAATGTTCAAAAGCATTTGAAGTGTATTCTTTTCCATTATCAGTACGAAGTGCACCAATTTTTTTTTGTGCTTGTTTTTCAATCAATGCATGAAAGTCTTTGAATGTTTGAAATGCTTCTGACTTTGTCTTTAAACAGTAAATCCAGCACATTCGTGAGTAGTCATCAACAAATGTCATAAAGTACTTATTCCCATTTGCTGAAGGAGTTGGCATTGGCCCACACAAATCAGAATGTACTAACTCTAATTTCCTACTTGCTCTGAAATTAGATTCATGGAATGGCAGCTTACTATGTTTCCCTAATATACATGCATCACATTTTTCCTTCTCTTTAGGAATGGTGGGCAAGCCAAATACACCATGCTTTTTCAACAAGCGAAGACTGTTATAATTTAGATGACCAAATCTTGCATGCCACAATGAGCTAGATGACATATTACCTTCTCCATGCTGAGAGAGGTAGGCATAGTTCTGAAATCTTGCGGATGAACCCTTGAGCTTCAGCAGCTTTCCATCTTCGTATCCAGTCATGATGACTTGGTTGTCAGAGGACTTTCTTATTTCAACGATTCCATCAAACATGTGGATGGAATGGCCTTGCTGTCGAATCTCCACCATGGACAGCAGGCTTCTCTGCAACTCTGGAAGATAGAGAACGTTCTTCAACAAGAAATCAGGGAATCCAAGCATCTTCAATCGAATGGTGCCCATTCCCTTTGGTTTAATACTTGACTTATCTATAAAGTAAACTATGCCATCTATTGTTTCATTCAATTCTTCAAAACAGTCTTTTCTAAATGTCATGTGTGATGTTGCACCAGTATCAAGCAGCCAACAATCTTTATAAGATGAAAGAGAAGTCATTTCATTAAATCCAAGATTACAATGTGCAACAATACAAGAATCAGAAAATTTACTAGCATCTTGGTTATATGTCTTCTGGTTATGCTTGTCTTTGATTGAGTCCCATGAAGCCCAACATTGATATGATGTGTGCCCAGTCTTTCCGCAACGCTTGCACTGCAAGTCTGATCTTTTGCTTCTGCCCCCTCTTCCTATGAAATTTCTTCTTCCTTGTCCTCTCTTGCTGCAATCTCCCTTGGAAGGGTCTTTGGATTAGTCTTTGCCAGCTAGGGCAGCACCAATACTAGATGCCAAAGAGTGCATTTTTACAACTGTTAGTGTAATTTACAGTAATAAACTTGATATTACAAAGAGAAATAAAAAAAAAATAATAACCTTGCAGGTCTACAGTCTCTGCCAAGGTGATTTACAATCTCAACTTCAGGTTTTAAAGTGATACAATGACAGTATCGCAGCTTCAATTTGCAGCAATTCAGGGAGAAGAAATCCTTTCAGGAAGTGGACAGCAGCAATATTAAAATACTTCTTACAGCCTTCAATGCATATATCAGTATGATATATCAGTCGGCATTAATGCAGCAAGCATTATAAATCACTTCAGGATGTGAAGTGCAGCACACAATCACAATATATCAGAGAGCATATATTAGTCAGCATATATATATCAGATATAATTTAATCAATTCAGCCAGATCTTACAGCAATTCTCCAGTCTCCAATACTTCAGTCTTCAACACATACCACACCAGGGTTCTGCTGCGTCACTCTGATAGAGAGTACCAGCAATGTGTCTTCACAGTCTTCACAACGCAGTCACACCAGGCAGTCTTCAAGGAAGCTCCACGCACAACTCTCAACTATGGAGAGGGACCCTAGCACTTTCCATGGTGGTAGCAGTCTTAAAAAAAGGATTCCACAGCCTTCAAGAATGCAAACTTTACTCCAATGCAAGCTTAATGCTTCACATTGTAATGTATTACACAACAATGTAAATGGGAAGCAAAATAAATTAGTTTGGGTAGAAACTTTACTGCTATCACCATTCACCAAAGACGTAGCTCTTAACCAGCAAGGAATTTGAAAGCAATCACCACAAGTGAACGACCATCAACAAGACTTCACTAGCTCACAGCAGAGATTATTTTTCCAACGCAGTCTCCACCGTGTTAGCTCAGAAAATTAGGGTTTACTTCAAAAATATCACAATATATCAAAATCGATCAAAATATTCAAGCAGCTGCACTAATCAATGCAGAGCTCCAACGTAATAGATATATATATCAGTCTTCAGATGATCATACTCTCACAGCTCCACGCAGGTCACACCTCCAACGTCTTGATATATATCAGTCTTCAGATGATCATACTCTCACAGCTCCAACGCATCAAATTTCAGCACAGAATTTATAGTCGTGACTCCACGCAGGCATTATGGTTTACACAGCTCCAACGCAATGTATATCAATACACACAGTCAACGCATTATATATCAATGCAGTATCTCTCCAGGAGCAGTCTCTACACGAGCAGGTTCACGCTGTCAACGCATCAGCAATGGCATCAGTCTTCAACGTTGGCTCTTCACGCAATGGAGGTTGCAGTCTTCAAGGTTTCCAGTCCTTCTACTCGCCCTTCAACTCGTCCTTCACGGGGGGGCCAAAACCATACGAAGTCGAAACTCAAAACTGTGGGGCCAAATCTTACGATCTTCACCAGCTCTCACTCTTATCAGCTCATAAAACAATTTACGATTAAGAATTAGATCAACTACGGCCCACTGGAATGGGTCGCATCTCTCACTTAAACTTAAACTCTTATCAGCTCAGAAAACACAGTTTACGATTCTCAGCTCATATTAGCTCAGAAAACACAGTTTACAATTCTCACTTCATAAATTAGGGTTTCACTTGGAGGAGGAGTACCAGGAGTAACGCATGCAGGCAGGAGAGACTGGCAGGCAGCTCTGAAAGAGCAGATTGGCAGGCAGAATGGCAGCGTTCTGATAACACAGGGAGAATGGCAGGCATGCAATGCAGCCATGAGTTATGGCAGGCAAATAGCCAGGCTCTGATACCACTTGTTGGTAATAACTCCCAATTCAATTATTCTATTCATGGCTAAGCATTCATTTATACATTCATGTGACGGTTGTGTTTCACCTTCCGTCCAGCCTTTTCGGCTTCCAACTATTCCTATTTATTTATTTACAATATTATAATCCCTAACGGATTATATTCTAACAGGATGCATCCAAAATTGAGTGAATGGTAACATTCCAAAAAACCTCACCAGGCTTATATAAACAGAAGTTGAACTAACAATACACACAGTCGCTGGGGTAATAAACATTGCACGGGTGAAAACAGTGTTTTGGGGCCTAAAAATTAAACCCCATAAGAAACCTTTAACAAATCAACGTGAAAAAATAATTTATATGTGACAGTGTCAGTTGGACATACGAAGTCTCGTTAGCACCATCGACAGACACTTGTCAAATCCTGTCGAAAAACTCCCAAAAGAGTTTCGATCGGCAGTGAAAACTAAGTTTTACTGAGCATGTTGGCTGCAAAACATGAGGTCTGCCGGCACCATCGACATAACTCACTCGAAACTTCTCAAAAAAGGACAATGGAAAAACCCATAAAAAGCTTCCGAAGAAAAACTGTCGGCAAGGAGAGTTAAGTTTTGCCTAACCCGTCGGTTGTGAAGGATGAGTTTAGCCGACACCATTGACAAAACTCTGCAAAAAATTCCGATCAACTTAAATAAATCTTTTGATAAAGAGAATCGGCTCAAAAACCCAAGTTCCGTTGATGTTGTCGGCGAAAACTCACCAACAAAATTCGACAAAGACTTATGCTTTTGGCAAAAAATAATGGCTAGAAGACTTCAGATGGAAATCCTGAGTTTTTTCGACATGTCGACTCAACTTGACGAGTTCTTCAGACACATCGGAAGAAAAAGATGATTTTTAATTTAGTAAAAAAACCTTTTCTAACTTGTTCAAATTAAAACTAAGTGATGGAATTCAAAATCAAGGAGTAGTACTAGTCTTAAGAAAGGCTAAAAACTTATAATTCTATAAGGAAAGGCCCAAAAATGTAAAAAAAATTGGGGAGGCAGTTGCAGTAGCAACAAGGTGCAAGGATGAGACTTGTACAAAGTTCAACATGAAATACCTAGGTATGATGCACTACTTCTTAGGCATGAAGGTGTGGCAGAGTGCAGATGGGATCTTACTTGGTCAAGGAAAGTATGCAGTGGAGATTCTGAAGAGATTTAGAATGTTGAACTACAAGGAAATAGCCACACCTATGGAATCTAACTTGAATCTTCTGAGTGATGCTTCATCTGATATAGTTGATGCCACAATGTATCGTTAAATGATTGGATCATTGATGTACCTGACGAATACGAGGCCATACATATGCTTTGCAATGAACATCTTGAGTCAATTCCTGACGGATCTGAGACATGTTCACCTGATAGCTGCAAAGCATGTACTGAGGTATCTAAAAGGTACAATGGATTATGGGCTCAAATATGCTGTGAATCAGAAGATTAACCTACACGGTTATGTTGATTCATATTGGGCAGGTAGCACCACTGACAGGAAGAGCATCTCAGGTTGTTGCTTCAGTTTGGGATTTGGCATGATCTTTTGGTTCAGCAGGAAACAATCATGTATCCATTGAGTTATGTATCAATGTATCCTATGAATATACCCTTCTTCCAAGAAGGATCAATCTTGGTCATTTTCTCCTTTGGGATATGTATGTACAATGTGAATCCAAATATTCTCATATGGTTGATTTCTAGTTTCTCTCCTGAGAAAGCCTCTTCCGGAGTTTTGTTTTCAAATAATCGATGAGGAGTACGATTTTGTACATACATAGTTGTCCTTTTTGCCTCCACCCAAAGGTGCATACGAAGATCCTGGTCATGCAACATTGCTTTTGTTGCTTCCATGATGGTTTGGTTCTTTCATTTTGCAACCCCATTCTGCTGAGGATTGCATGGAGGGATCAAATCCCTCTTAATCCCAAACTCTCTACATAGTTCCTTGAATTATTTCGAGGTGCATTAGAGGAATATTCAACTCAAAATGGGCCTCCTAAAAAAAATCAATAAAATAATAGTTAAAATAATAAAATAATATAAATAAATTTTGGAGGAAGAAAAGAAAAAAACTATTTTTTTGTTTGTATTTTTGACATATCTCCCCATGTTTTTACTCAAATTTCGATTGGGTGAGCTCGTTGGATGTGAAATTAATTTCTGCATCCAACGAGTGCCCACTCAACATACTTTTGACGGACCCCGCTACCCCAAAAACAAGAAATACCTGAAAAAATGTGATGATGACATCACCATCATATTTTTTTCCAGGTATTTCTTGTTTTTAGGGTGGTGGGGTCCATCAAAAGTATGTCAAGTGGGTACTCGTTGGATGCGGAATTTAATTCCGCATCCAACGAGCTCACCCGATCGAAATTTGAGTGAAAACACGAGGAGATATGTCGAAAATACAAACAAAAAATGTAGTTTTTTTTTATGATAACTATCCCTAAATTTATATTAAAAAAATGTTAAAGACCTATACGGTATTTAAAATTTAAAGCAATTTCATTGGCTAACACATGATGACATGGAATTTGAATTAGAGTTAAAATGCCCATTTTGAGTTGAAATTTCCTCTAATGAATTCTCCGCCATTATATGATCTTAGATTCTTGATCTTCCTCTTAGTTTGGTTCTTGACCGAGGCTTTATATTCCTTGAACTTACTGAAAACTTCATTTTCCCTTTCAAGAAATATATCCAAGTCTTACATGAGAAGTCATCTATAAAGGAAACATAGTACACATACCCACTTAATGAGCTAGAATACATGGCTCCACATACATCCAAGTGTACTATCTCCAGTATTCCTTTGGTCTTGCTCTCATTGCTGGGAAATGTCTTCTCCGCATTTTTTCCTCGTGCACACCCTTTGCAAATTCCTTCATGCTTTTCTTGGATCTATGGCAGTCTAAAGACTCCTTTGCTTCCCATCGATAGTGCTCTGTAGTGCACATGTGAAATCCTTCTGTGCCGTAGTTTGCTTGGTTCAATTGAATCATGAATTAGTGCTTGTTCAGGATGCCCCTTTAGCTTGTACAAGCCTCTGTCTTCTTCTCCAATCATTGTTGCATTGTCTATTGTCTTCCCTCTGAGACACATCAGAACTTGCCCATTGACAAATGCAAATCTCATACCCTTTGGATCTAATGCAGAGATGGAGAGAATATTCTTCTTCAATCCTGGAACATATAGCACATCCTTCATCTTTAAGAATTTCCTAGAGTCAAGTTTGTATGAAGCTTCTCCACTCCCTTTTATGGGATATTGGTAATCATCCCCAAGTTTCACCTTGTGAGGTTACTCATGTTCAGACATATTAACGAATGATTCCTTGTATCACACCATGTGTTTTGAAGCTCCATTATCCATAAGCCAATCATTGCTTCTATGTGAGGTAGTGCCAGTAAGTGCTTAGATTAGCACATACTCTTCATCTGGATCATCCTTCTCTCTTCTGAATATTTTGTTTGTTGGTTCATCGTCTTAATTTGTATGAAGTTTTCAATGGGATGCAAGAGCTATATACTTCATTTGAGCATCAGTTTGATGTCCTCAAAAACCATCATAAAAGAAGAAAGGAAGCCACCAAAGCTTATGATTCCATCATAGACTAGAAAAATATATATGAAAGAAAGACTTGAAGACACCTTGAAGATCTGCCAACACTGGATGAGCTTAAGCTTAAGAAGATTAAAGTGATAATTGAGACATGGGAGGGTATCTGTGATCTGGTGGAATCCATTATCAGATATGGACAAGCATCCTGCAGAAGGAGGTAGAACGCCTCAAAAGCATTGCTTGGGTATCTGGACCTGACACTTTTGGATCCTATCGAGGAGGCTATGCCTTCAAAACTAAAACTGGAGCAGATTGAAAGATATTTTGTTGAAGTGAAAGAGTGCATCATGCAAATGACTCAACTTACTGTGGAGGATATGAGGCATTGGATTGAGACACCTCTCGCTTCATTAATGAGGATTGATCTTTTCCTCAAAGAATGGGTCAGAAGATGAAGAAAAAGGATATCACATCCTTAACATGTAAAGCCCAATTGCACTTAGAAACTGCTTAGTTCAACGAAATCCAAGATTTAATGGATGCTTATGCTAAGTGGTGTTCCTCCCTTGCCAAGTAATAAAAACTAAAATATCTTGTAATATGCTTCATTTCTTTGTAAATTTTGTATTATTATTAAGCATACCATGAATGCTTTATAATTTTTGATGTTGTAATGTTTTGCTAGTTGAATAAAATTACATTGTTATTTAAGTTATGTTCTTTGGATTTTCATCAAATGTCTTTGATGAATTCTAATTTGTTAATTTCTATGTGGATTGTTGAAAGGGGTTTATGCTACAGTTTAGAAATTACAAATGGATTGTTAAGATGAGTATATACTGCAATTTTAATTTAGAGTTACGATTTGTTGATTTAAGGTTTAATTTGCATTATATATATTTGGGTACATAAAATTTAATATTTCATGATTAAAATGTACAATAAACTTTTGTTTATGTTATTTTATTTTTAATTTTTTTGAAACTTAAAACTATGATGAATCCCTTGAGAATTAAAGGATGATTGAATGTACCTATATGATGCACTGGTTCAAGTGATACTCGCATTCATTCTGCCTTTTGACCTTCTTTGGAGTAACTTTCCCATTTCACTCTTGCAAATGCTTAGATTGAAATTAAAGTTGGGGGTATGTGTTTTTTTGGGTTCATTTCGAAGAGAAACAAGCCTTGAACAACACACTAAAACCAAAGGGTGAATTTCCATTTTATATTATGCAGGTGTACATGAAAATATGGTTATGCCATGAAGGCAGTTGTTATTTTTGTGCTTGATAAATGCAGATGATTAAGACGTGTTTTGAGAATAAAATAGTTTTTTTTTATTTTGGTTTATATTTCAAAGAAAATAGTTTCTATGATTAAGGAAATAGTTTCTATTTCAATATTGTAATGCATCATTTAACAAGTTAATATCTTTGCCTAATTTGTGTTTTATTCAATTTGCAACATTCTTCAATTGTTTTATATAAAATCAGTTCTTTCAAATATTACAGTTTAAATATTCATATAAAGCTAATATTTAATAAATACAAAAAAATCTATATACTTTAATAAATAAATAAATATAACAAATTACTAATGCAGATGATTAAGGTGTGTTTTGACAATAAAATAGTTATTTATTTTGGATTATATTTCAAAGTAAATAGTTTCTATGATTAAGGAAATAGTTTCTATTTCAATATTGTAATTCATCATTTAAGAAGTTAATATCTTTGCATAATTTGTGTTTTATTCGATTTGCAACATTTTTCAATTATGTTATATAAAATAAATTATTTCATAAATATTACACTTGAACATTAATATAAAACTGATATTTAATCAATACAAAAAAATGGATATACTTTAATAAATATAAATAAATAATAATTGTACACTCCATACATATTTATGTACTATGTTTACATACTACATTATATTTCAGAAAGCTTGGAAACTAGAGGATTTGTGAGCTTGAGCGAGAAAAATCTGCAGTAAAAATCTCGGACGCAGTATAAAATGCAAGTAAATAAGGTCAATTCTCATGGTAAATTCAAATGAATTAAATAAACCACAGTTCAACGACAAAATAGATCTGAGCCGTAGATCTTGTAGAAATGGACGTTTGAGATCATGGTGGAAAAGCAAAATGCGAAATTGAAAATACCCGAAAAACTTTAAGATCTAATGGTTTCCGCAATCCGCATAATGTGGATTGCGGAATGAAATTATTGATCATGTGAAAATTGTTAAAGCACCGCATTTTGCAATTCGCATGAATTTGCCAGTCGTGGGTTGCGAGTGAGAAATGTTGCGAGTGTGATTTTTATTGAGTTTGTGGATTGCAGAAAGCAGAAAAGTTTATTTTTGCATGTTTTTCTCTTTTCCTTTCTGCAACCCGCAACCTGCAATGTGGATTGCAAAACCGAAAAATAAAAAACTTTATTTCGAAAAGGATTTTCGCAATCCGCATTCCACAAATGTTTCGCGGATTGCGGATTGTAGAACTTTTAAATTTTTTTCCTGATCGATAATATCATCCCGCATTCTGCAACCCACAAATGCGAATTGCGGATTGCGGAAATTAAAAGATCTAAGGTTTTTGGTTTTTTTTCATCTCCGCATTTTAGTTTACCGCTTCAATCTCAATCGTCCAATTTTTGTGGGTTGCGGACAAACACCTGTTAAGTTGTGATGAATACTTATCAATAAAATCATTCATTTTAGTTTGTCGCTTCAATCTCAATCGTCAATTTTTTGCAGGTTAAGGATGAAGTTATAGAGGTTATAGATCTAGATAAGGAGATAAAGTCCAGATAAATCGAGCGTCAGAGTTTTCTTTTAATAAAAGTTTGTATTTTCGCAACCCGCAACTTGCAAATTATTGCGGAAAGCGAAAATCCTTTTCGAAATAAAGGTTTTATTTTTCGATTCTGCAATCTGCATTGCGGGTTGCAGGTTGCAGAAAGGAAAAGAGAAAAACGCAAAAATAGACTTCTCTACTTTCCGCAATCTGCATTACGGATTGCAAAAGGTCAATAAAAAACCACACTTGCAACATTGTTCACTCGCAACCTGCAAATTCTTGCGTATCGCATAATGCATAACTTTAACAATTTTCACATGATCAATAATTTCATTTTGCATTGCGGATTGTGGAAACCATAAGATCTTAACTTTTTCTGGTCTTTTCACTTCCGCATTTTCTTTCCTGCCCTGGTCTCAACCGTCCATTTATGCAAGATCTACGGCTCAGATTTATTTTTTCGAGTAGGCGACCCGCGGAACCGTAAAAGAGAAAAAAAACGAAAAACAACTTTTCCCCTTTTCGCAATCCGCATTGCGGAACCGAAAACATAAAACCTTATTTTGAAAATAATTACAAACATTTGTCAAACCAATAAATTCCAACATTTCGCAATCCGCATTGCAGGTTGCCGGTTGCGAAAATTTGATTTCTACAAACCTGCAAAAAAATGACTTGTGCAATCCTATTTCCGGTTGCGAAAACACAAACGTATATAAAATAAAAAAGAGCCATTCCGCAATCCGCAAAACCAAAAAAACAAGTTGCATAAATACTCAATTGTGAAATGGTTCAGTTGCAAAAATACACTATGTTTTTACCCTCTCCACGTTCCTTTGCATCTTTCGATGCAAATGCTAGTTTACAAGTTGCTTAGATGGATGGATATAGTTACACTCACAATCAACCATGTGGTGTCGCCCAATTGGCGATTAAAACTTGAATCTTTCCAAGCATATAAATGTCAAATTGTTTTTATTGACATATGGGGGTGATGTAATAAAAGGTAATTAAAAAACTAATAACAATAATAATTAAAAAAATCATATTAATTTAAATCATTTTTAATATATAAATGTTAAGCTGTTTTTATTATACTTTATATTATTATGCGGTAATGTAACATAAAGTAACTTTCGAAAAAAAATAATAATAATTTATATTAATTTATAAAATAAAAAATTAAAACTTAAAGCTATGTAGTATTTTGAAATATATAAATTTTTAATTTTTTTTATTATATTATCGATCAATATGTAAAGTGCTGTGACATAAAGTAACTTAAAAAAATCATATCAGCTTATAAAATAAAAATAAAAATTTAAAGCCATATTTATCACGGGTCTCAAGATGCATGCATGCTTGATAAATCCGTTTGAAACAGATGTATGCTTCGTAATAAAAAAATACCAAATACTAAATTCACTTTAATAGTAAAAAGATAAATGTCAAATTGAATTGAAGTAATGATTTGACATTAATGAATCGAATTATGAACTTCGCTACCCTTCATGGATCATTGAATATTAAATGGTTGGACGAGGTAGAGTCCAAGAAATCCTTCACCTTGTTCTACCCCCATCCGCCTACGCGTAGCAGTGACGGCTATCCATACCACTGACCGGTCCCATGGCTTCGTTCTGATTTGATCTGCACGGATGGAATGATTTTGGACTTCAGGATACTTCATGCATCACCCTTCTCCCTATGTCTATCTATCGTTGGTCACCAGGCAAGAAGTTCAATTCTTGTATCATTATTAAAACTACAAGTTTATTAAAAAAATTCCACATATATTCATTTAAAAGAAGTATATCCATCATGACCATATCTTATCATTATTTTTCTAAAAGATGATAAACTATAAATCTTTATCAAGTTAAAGTCCTCATAAAATTTGGTGATATAGTGACCAATGGATGCAAATTGATTTGATTTTAGTTATTCAATAAAATCAATACAACTTTCAAAATTGTATATACTTTCAATTCAAAATCCAAAACCATTTTAACAGGCCATGAAAAGTTTGCTAATACTTGTATGCATTATATTGGTTGAATTATATTTTGGTTCTTAATTCAAATCACATAAAATAAGGCGTTTATATTTCATAAGGAAACTCAATTCTTTTTCCATTGTATCTATACATTTTTGTAAGTGGATTTATTTTAAAAAGATAAAATCTTTGAAACTTATGGAAGTACAGTGTAAGACTACAAGATTAAGATAGAGTGTTTTTTCTCCTTTAGATGGACTTTTCTTTTTCACTCTAGTGAAATTGCTTGAGTTGTGAGTGATGTTAAATGAGGAGGGCGCCTCATTTATTTATATACATCAGCTAGAAAGTCTAGTAACCCAACATGGATGACTTCACCTCTCCAACAGGGCTGCCTTTACTTGGAAAACACAAAAATACATTTTTATAATTCTTTTGTGGGTACTATTGGCCCAACTTACAATGGAGGTCTTACATCAAGATTCATGGCCAATTACATCAATAACATCCCTAATTGGAGGAACAACATGTGCGGAAGGGAGGGACAACAATAATATAATATAAAGTACAATAGCATATCTTGTGTAGTTACTTTATTTCAACAACTAAAAGTAAATTGAATGTGGCCCATCGGAGCATAACTCAATATAGACTAGGGTGAATTGATGGCGGGATTTCGATGACTCAGTGTGGGCTCCTAAAATCTAGGGATTGGTCTGTGGAGATCCTAGATTGATGCATGAGGGTGCATCAGGTTGCTAGTGGGCTCCAAAAGACATATCCATACACTAATGAAGGTGATAATGACATCCTAAGCTAGGAATTGACATTTAGACTATGGTGGACAAAAAATGATTACAGAACAATTTCCGAAATATATCCACAATGAAGATGTCAATTTGTGGTGTTTCATCTCTTCATGTTTATAATGATGATAGAATCAATTCAACTGATCTGATAAGGTATTAATATTATCTGGTAGCTATATCCACAATGAAGATGTCAATTGGTGGTGTTCATCTCTTCATGTTTATAATGATGATAGAATCAATTCAACTGATCTGATAAGGTATTAATATTATCTGGTAGCTTTTTTCCATACGGTTTAAAGACGCCATAGAAATAGGTTTTCAATTAAGTTATATTGCTATAATTATCTATACGGATTTGCAACAATTGCAGGCATGAAAATAATTAGAAATGAAGATCATTGGGATATTATGAACCCGTTCACTTCAATATCATCAAAATTTGCTTGGAAAAAGGATTCCAATTGGGCTAAGAACTGGAAGAGACTGGCGGACTGCACAATCAACTATGGAATCCAAGCCAAGCCTCTGGGGAAAGGGCGGGAAAATATGCACCGTCACCAACCTTCAGGACGAGCTCGTCAATCCCAAGCCTGGTACTCTACGCTATGTAGTGACTCGTCCAGGTCCTTTGTGGATCGTGTTTGCCAGAGACATTAACATTACCTAGTGAACACACATTGCTAGCGGCATAAGGAACAACCATTGACATTGATCTAACCCTAACTGCAGAGGAGACACGTTACATCCCAACGCATTGGCATGCCGATACAGATTGTGGGTGGAGATAATTCCTTTAAATGCTCTGATTATATATTGTGCACATAGAAATGGATTCAACGCATCATGTTGTTTTAAACTGCAAATGTTACATGCCTTGTGCATGAAAATAAAATCGGTGGAGTGAGAGGGAGTACTTGGCCGATCGCAAGAAATAAATTGTTGGTTGAAATTTAATTATTAAAAATCAAAATCAAAATTCAATTAAAAATCCTTTAAACGTAGATCATAACCAAAATGTAACACAGATCATAACCATTATGTAGAGATAGAAAGGGTTGAATACCTGTCAAGTTTAAAAGTCCTTGGCTACGGTCGACCCTTTCGTGCTAACTATCCAATTCATCGGTTAATCGAATGTTTATGGAAATAAATTTTTTTTATCACTCACCCCTTCTTATTCATATTTATAGATTGCATTGACCTTATCACCCTCTGAGCACATTACCTAAATGATTGTCTTCATGATGCAATGCTTCCAAATGGAAACCTTATTGGGCGGTGCATGGTTTCAATGCAATGGAGCTCGACTAAGAGATGGAGTCATTGGAGTACAATTGCAAGTTCATCTAATAGTTAATCTAATAATTATCCAATATAACCTTTATTAGAGTTGAATTTAACCTAATAGTTGTATCTAATAGTTATCCAATATAACCGTGATTAGAGTTGAAGTTAAACTAGTAGTTGTAAAATAATTGGAGTTAAGCTAATAATTGTATCTAACACTTAATTTAAAAGTTAATATATCAGCAATTGCAATTCAAGTAAAAATCATGATTGGAGTTCAAGTTAAGCTAATAGTTGTATCATTAATAGAGTTAAGTTCATAGTCTTTTCTAATAATAGAATAGTTGTATCAATCGTACTTATAAAATTGTTAATTATGAATTTTAAACCAATCAATATAGAGAATACACTTGTTTCTATGAAAAAACATAGATAATAGTCCACCCAAAATTTCTAAGATATATAGACAGATAAACATAATTAAATAATTAATAAATCATATTAATTTTTCAATAAATTATATAAAAATTTAAAAATACTCAATTTTAACTATTTAAAAAAATCATGCTTTTGAATAATGGTAAAAAACTTACACAAAAGTAAATAAAGCCAAAACATTTGGCTTTAATTTACAGGTTGCTTAGATGGATGGATATAGTTACACTCACAATCAACCATGTGGTGTCGCGCAATTCTCGATTAAAACTTAAATCTTTCAAAGCATATAAATGTCAAGTTGTTTTGATTGACGTATGGGGTGATGTAATATAAGGTAATTTGAAAAAAAATTAAAAAACTCATATTAATTTAAATTTTTTTAACCATATAAATGTTAAATTGTTTTTAATATAATCTATGGGGTCGTGTAATATAAAGTAACTTGAAAAAATATACATTATTCTATAAAATAAAAACTAAAGCTTAAAACCATATTTATCAATCAATATTTTTTAAATACATAAATGTTAATTTTTTTATTATATTATATATCATATTATAACATAAAGTAATTTAAAAAAAATCAAATTTGGCTAGTTTATTAGGTAAAGTGTGGGTTCATCAAAAAAGTTATTAGTGAATTTAGATTTCAATCTATTTAAAGTGAATTAGTTAAGTAGAAACACTCAAAAATTTCAGCCATCAAGCCACACCTAATGCAAACCACCACATCCACTATTGAGTTGATGCCCCATCCACTATCGAGCTGGTGGGCCTAGTGCGATCCAGGCCATCCACTATTGAATTTAACGACTTAAATGGCCTTATTCCTTAGTAAAAAAATTTAATATTAAATAATTAGACAAAATAGAGTCCAATAAATTTATATCGCCCTGCACCTAGTTTTAACCCCATTCGTCTACGCGTAGATTGACGGCTATCCATAGCAGTCCAATGGCTTCGTCGTCCACTGCTGCATCTCCCAGCACTAGCGACTCAGTTTTTGAAGAGTTCGATCAATGAAAATAGGATTTGATGATTGTTTCAAAAACTTAGAAGTTTTTGTATATAAGAGTCAGCAGTTAGATGTGGTAGTGGGTGGCAATCATAGATGGGAATCTAGTTTTGAATATGCACTGTAAGACATAAACACTGCTTGCATCTTTAATACAAAACTTACTTTGATATGATTATGATCATGAGCTTATTTTGTTTTCCTTTATGAATTGTATTTTTATTATGATTTTATCCTTTGTACGGTCATCTTAAAATCCATTACAAGATTCTTATGATAAAGTGCAGTTACCATTTAATACTTAGTGATAGAACCAAGTTCATTTCATAAATTCATGCTCGTACTCCCTTATGTTATTGAATTTTGTATCTTAATTTATGTCATGCACTTCTATGATGGTTATTTGATTTCCCAGTACCTTTTGATTACATACCAACTCTGTTTTGATTTGATTTCATTATATTGAATTATCTTTAAAGATTTCTCTGAGCTTGAATCCCAGTAGTCTAGGTTCAACTTTAGGGATAACATCTTTTGGCGCCGTTGCCGGGGATGGAGAAATGAAAGCACATCTTCCCTGGGTATTTGACATCTTTATGTATCTGATTTTGGAGGGTGAACAAGATCAGTAAGACCTGTTATAGACTACATCAGTAAACTACAGAAAGTTACAGTGGCTTCAAAAAGGATAGGAACTCGAGGAAATCCCTCATCACCTTTAAATCTAGGAGTCTCAAATCTTGAACATATATTAAAAGAAGCTAGGAAAAGGTTAAGTTCTACCTCATTAGAAAAAATTAAACATCCTTCAACCTTGGAAATTCCTGAATCTTCATTTTTCCCTGTTCCCTCTTTTGATCCACATTCTAAGAAAGGAAAAGAAGAATTAGATCTGCTATTTACCCCTTCTCAAATAGACAATTTCCAAGTCTTCACAAATCCTTTGTTATCTGAGGAGGTTAAACTTGAAGTATTGTAGACAGGGGCTTCTTCTTTGATTTCAACCCATAAACCTTTTGTAAAGACTATCCCAGTGAATTAGCCAAATCCTAGTAATTTTCCTCATTCATCACTGTTACAGCTGATTTTACCACACATGGTGAATCACACTTTTATGGTCTTCCTTGTCCCTCTGCAGACTCTTTAGACCCAATGGACCATTTTTGTACCTTTGATGTTTCCAAGATCATCCCTAAAAACATGCAATAATTTCCATATGTGACTTTTAATCCCTTTCTCACGTATATACGTGGATTTGACCCTTAAACCCGCGTACATCGGGATGTGTGCAAAAGGCCAAATTCTTTTGGAGTTTTTCTTGATGTGGATCTAACTCACTTGTCTCCTGGCCTTCCATATGCCTTGAGATCGCTTGGATTCGACCTTTCATTACCCCATTGAAGAGCTATATAAGGAACCCTTTGGATACATTGAAGGGAGAGGAATTGAAGAGCAAGAAAACTAAAGTCCATTGTTGCCAGAGCTTATACTTGAGTCTACATCCCTTTGTCCCTTGGAGCACTTTCGTGTTCTTCCCAAGCTTTCCTTTTTCTTGTGAGCTTGCTATCGAGAGATGGAGGATTGAAGTGGTGGAGGCCCAAGTGGGGGACTCAGTTTCTACGATTCACAGACGTGCCGACAGAGGTTGTCACTATTGTAATCTTTGTTTTATATCAATAGAAATATCTTTTCCTGTCCAATAATGTATGTTTAAATGAGTATTTGATCTATGGATGCTTTTAAATTTTTATATGTTATTGATTATGCTAGAGTAGGCCTAACACAATCATATATAGCATGCTTGTCTTGTTTATTGAATGTTGAGGAAGCAATTCATCAATTCAAGCTAGAGTTGGAAAGCTCAACGAGAATCTACATCAATTGTCCGGAATAAGGTACGAATCGAGATCCTTTAGTGTTAGATATTTTGTTTCTCTTGCATATAGGAAAGGATTGATTTCTGGAGTCAAGCTGTTTGTTGTGGTACCCCAAGCCATAGGAATTTCTCTCTGTAACAGAATTGGCTTCTCCGCTGGGGAGTTCCCAGTAATTATCCTTTGCGGGTTTTTATTTGCATTCAATGTTCTTGAATTGCTTCGATTTCTCTGTTTCTGAGTCAGGTCTGGGGGCATGTTTTCCTGGTAGTGTTTGATAGGTGTGAATTTTGTCTCAGCTTATCTTTTTGCCTTCATTTTTATCTCTTTTTCTTCCTGTACGTGAATTTTTTCCTCACAGTCACGTGTACACGCGGTTTTGACTGAGATATCTGCATACATATGCGGGTTTTCTGTAAATAGTCATGTATGCCCTGAGTTTTGCCTTTTAGAGGAATATTGAGTGTTACTGGGTGAGTTTTGATGATTGTTGAGTCTCCTTTGATGATTCTAGAGTCTGTATACACCTCTGTTTCTGACCAGAGATGCTTTTTAGGGTAATTTTCTTTTTTAAGAATGTTCTCGTCATTGCATTTTTGATTTTTTGTTTTGGGATTAGTGCATTAGGTTTCTTTTACCTTAGTGCTTTGCATGAGTGTTGTTTGATTGTGCTTGCAGAGTCTGGGGGTGGTAGAGTCATTTTTTTGTTTTATTATCTCATTTTTATTCAAAAAATCCAAAAATATTTGCTTCTTTTACATCATTATGCATCATTGTACGTTGCCTTTTGCATGGTACTTGCACTAGGTTTTCTTAGAGAAGTATTAGTCAGGCTTTCATATAGGAATGATTGCATTTGTCATTTGAAGAAAATTTTGCATTTCACATAGTAGCATGCCCTGTTTTTCATTCGACACAATGCATTTGCATTGATTGTTAGGTGTGCATTTTGCTTTATGTTGCGTCACAACACCATTAGTTGCATGTTCATCTACAGTTTTTGAGTAATAAAGCCAAATAAAATCAACGCTTAATTAAAATGGATTACACTATTTTATTTGATAGGGTACACCAACAAGATTAGGTTTTAGGGTCTTGGAATAGTTCATTGTGAGTAAATTCTCCAAGACCACTAAACAACAACATGTATGTGTCTGTCTAGGTGAGAGTGTGAAATTCCTTGGTATAATTAGTGTTTCTCAGGATCCTCCTCTTACAAGGGAGTTAAGCATGAGGCAGAGTGAGCGGTTATTGATTGGGATGATCCCTAGTCATAACTAAGTAGCACCGGAGATATTTCCAGGATTGTATTCATATCTGGGGGCTCTTTTGAGAGTTTCGGGCTTTGCTACCCTGCCCATACGATCAATCCCACATGTGACTGTCTGCCTGAGCATTTATTATATTGAGGTGACCTTAGTTGCGTTACCTAGGTTATCAAGGGGGTACTTTGCAGGGGTTATTCTACAGGTGTCCCGGCCAGGTTGGGGTCGGACAACATAGTTTCTATATGCATTGAAGCTGAGGGCCACAATAATTGGTTATGAACCTCCACTTGTTGTGTATGGGAGTATTAAGCCTCTCCTAGGCAAGACATACCTGCTTCATTCAGGAGCTCACATATCCTACCCTTGTTTTCTTGTGATTGGTTTTAGATTATATAGGTGTATGCTCTGTGCACACTAGCTTGCTTAGGGTTTGCATAATTAGAAGAGTCTTTTTCATTTTTTGAGTCATTGTGGATTCGGGTGCGACACTTCGTCGTTCTCATCGTTTAGCAGGACTTTCGCCTTCTACATCTCCTCCTCCTTTGGGAGAGAGAAACAGATAGTCCAGGTGGACTACTTCTCACATTGATTCACACACGATGGGAGATCATGAAGATGAATTTCTTGAGTTGCCTTCTCCACCTCACGAGGTTGGGGAAGAAGATCCTACTCCTACATATGATCCTTCACTTGATATACCTACACACTCTGGGTATGATCCCTCATTCACAGGTCACCAATATTGGTTTTCAGGTGAAGAGACTCATCATGAACCTACGAGCACTAGTTATGACATGTCTGGTATTCCTGTACATGATTTGGTATAGCATGCCGAGTCAGAGTTTGAACCTAACACTATGCCTAGGGGCATTCCTAGTCATTTCCATGTGGAAAGGTTTGGGAACACGAGTCACATTGCACCCTCCATCCTAGAGGTGGAGGTCACATCACATGTTCATCCTAGACTGGGTGTTAGTAGTCCTATTCAGATACTAGAACCAAGATGAGTGACTGTAGGGAATACTACTTACATCGTTTCACATGTCCCTTCGTCCTCTATTCCTAGTTCTTCGAATGCTATTCCTCCCCCTCATTCACGTGGTCCTTCAGGCCAGAATGTTGCTACGAGTCATGTTCGTACTGCTACTACTTGCGTAGTCGTGTCTCAAAGTCAAGCACCTCCTGTTGTCTTAGGAGGTCATATTCCTACTTCTAGAGGTCATATTCCTACTTCTAGAGGTCATATTCCTACTTATGGATTTTCTTATGGGATGTCTTATGGACCATATTATGGATCGCAGTATGCACAGAGTTATTCACCTTATGGATATGGGTATCAACAACCCGCTTACTCTCTGAATTATGGCTTTGTGGCCCCAAATAGTCAAGGCACACCACATTATGGTGCTTCCATGCCACCCTACACGGGTCAAATGGGAGGAGGATACTATGGCCATGGCCATGGTGGTTACAGTAATCAGTCCTATGTCAACCAAAATTATCAGGGAGCATGTCATCGACCTGCTCAACCTAGGCTCCCTTTCCTCGCAACGTTAAATTTTCCTGATTTGTCAAGACTAACGAACGATCCGGTATTTTATGACCGGCTTGGCCGGCTATCCCTACAAAGCTTCCCTCGGACATTCCCAAATTAGAGGGCAAACCAGGAGAAGATCCTAGGGAACATGTTACTACATTTAACCTTTGGTGCTCTTCTAATTCCTTACATGAAGATTCGATCCGTTTAAGGTTGTTTCAACGCACCCTCACCGGGCCTACAGCGAAATGGTATATAGAGCTACCTAGGGGGGCATTCACTTTGTTCGATGACCTAGATATGACTTTTCTCAACCACTTCCAGCTACTAGTGCGTTACGATGTTGGTATGGAACTCTTGTCGACATTTCGGCAAGACAAAGCCACGCATATCTCGGACCATATCCAAGAGTGGCGTAGACGGAAGAGATTGATTAAATCCTTCATATCGCCGGAGTTTCTCCTCAAGTGGTTCCTTAAATGGTTACTACCTTATATAGTGAAGGATGTTTCTACATCTAGAGTTCAGAATGAGGACCAAGCCATCTTTAGAGCACAAGAATTGGATTTGATTTATGCTCAATCCAGTTTGTTATATGAGATCATTCCTAACACTCCGAGTTCTAGTTTCGACTCTAAGGTCAAACCTGGACCACATGCCGATGACATTGTTGGTTGTACGAGTACCAAACCTGCAGATTCGGTTGTGAAACAGGTCAATCAATTTTCTATCAACCAATCTGCCTCAGGACAAGCCATGGCTTCATCTCAACCCACCCAAACGGTGAATGTGCTTTCGGTGCAATCGTCAGACCAGAAGGGTAACCAACAACCCAGAAGGAATAAGAAGAAGGGTAAAAACAATCGTAAGGGTGGGAATAGGAATGAAAATGCCAATTATAATGACAAGAACGCCCGAAATGTTGGGGGGGACAAGCAACCTAAACATAAGGTTAAGTTTCCTTGCAAGTTGTGTAAGGATGACCACCTCAGTCACTTGTGCCCTCAGATAGAAGAAGCCTCGAGGTTCATAGCGAAGGGCCCAGCTGTGCTGACCAACCCTTTACCCCATAATCAAAACATGAACTCGAGGACCCATGATTATTCTGGTGGAGATCAAGATCCACCGGAAGCTAGTAGTGGTCATGGTTGCATCAATATGGTGCATGCTACTAAGGTTGTGACTCGTGCGAAGGACTATGGTTCGTCACAACCAGAGCTTGGAAAAGAACCTGCTCCACCCTGGAGTCCTTTTCATATTGAAAACCTTGTGGATAAACTTAAAGTTGCACCTTGCATTCCTAAGGGATTCATTAAGCATTCGAGGCACAATCCTAATGCCCGAGCCGCCCAGAACTATTCTGTTGTCTAGGATTTAGGCCACACTCCTTGTGCGATGTCTGCACTCAAAGTACTTCAGAGTTGTCCTTCGCAAAGAAAGGCTTTTCTTTCTACTCTTGGTGTTAACGATGATAACTCTTCCTCTGTCATCAAATTTGAAACCGTGGGACTACAGCCTCGCTTTCCTTATTATGTGTCTCTCTTGATTCATGTAGAATGTCTTAACATGATCGTCAAACGCACTATGATTGACAAAGGTGCTGCTAGTTCCGTGATGTCTTTGGCATGTTGGAAGGGTTTGGGTTCCCCCGAGTTGTCTAAATCCACTACCATGTTGACTGATTTTCATGGTAGATCGTTTCGGCCGCATGACATTCTTCAGGCTTCTCTTAAGGTCCATTTGGGAGGGAAGACCGTCGCGATCGAGGTCAAGGTGGTTGATGCGCCCCTTGATTACAATTTGTTACTGGGTAGGAATTGGATGTATAGTATGCAAGCCATAGATTCTTCTCTATTTCAAGTTGTATGCTTTCCGTTTAATGGGAAGATAGTTACGATTGATCAAATGTCATTCAAGAATCCATGTGTTACCGCATCTTCGGGAGCTTCTGTCTCGATTGTCGAGCACTCTTAGCTGGCAACTGGGAGTGTGGGTGGTGGCATGTATCCATCCCTTATGGGATCCTTTAGTTGTCTTGCACCTGTTCTCATGATCGGGTCTAGTTTTGGTGAGGCTTCGTCATCATTGCGTTCGGTGTCTTTTCACACTACCCATATGGAAGATCCTTGGATTCTTCCTACACCGAGTCCTTCATGTGGGCCTATCGGAATGGACGTGCCTTTTCCTATAGCAATGATAGCATATCAAGTGAATCTTGAATGTGTTGCAGAGCCTAGTCCTTCCTCTTCGCGGATGGAGGAGGAGTACCCATATGTGCTGCCTGCATGGGCAGTTGAGTCTTCTCATGCATATGACTTCCTTGATATTGTTTTTCCATTAGATGAAGCTATTATTGAGGCTATATCTGGGGTTGAGCCACCTTGGGAAGAGTTGCATCATAGATCTTACTTTCTTCCCGAGTTTGACCGTTTGGAGTGTGAAGACTTTAGGGAGATTCTTAGTGAGAGAATTGGTAGTCCCGTGGTTCCATTAAGCTCTCCTGGTCCGATGGCTAAGGGAAACATGGTGAATATATCTCCTACCATTCCTATCAATATCTCTCGCGATCTTGGAAAGATTGAGAATGTCTATATTGGGGAAGAATGTTCCCATGCTAAGATTCAAGAATATACTAAGCTGTTCAAAGAGTTTCATGATTTATTTGCTTGGTCATAGGAGGAAATGCCAGGTATCAACCCTCGCATTGTTGAACATGAGATTAAAACTTATCCCAATGCTAAGCCTATTTGACAATGCTTGCATGCGATGAATCCTAGAAAATCACCCGCGATTAAGGCTGAGATAGAAAAACTGTTGAATGCTAGTTTTATCTCTCCCGTTCCCTTGACGGAGTGGGTTTCAAATCTATTGTTCAGGAATAAACACCCTTGTAACTGAGGGTCTGGGGTTACCAACGTACTTCTAAAACTTGCAGACAATTAGCTTTAAACTACAGAAAGGAAATAGGAAAATATGGTGGACTCACTCAATTAACGACGGTTGATCCAAGCTTTGTCTTCTCCCGCTCTACACCTCTCCAAATATTTTAGGGATGCACCTCCTTCACCTGCAAATAGACAATTCTCCAAGTACAATCTTATACATGTATATATGTCAAGTTAGATGAACAATATATAGAGTGCTTAATCAAAAATATTCATCAAACAATGATACATGAAAGAAACTCTACACAAAGCTGGAAGAAGAATTCAAGTTTATTAACAATAGTGAATGAGATAAGTGTACAACCCAACGCCTGAAACAAGGACTCCTCTGCAACCAAAGAATTCTGAGTTCTGCTGCTCCAAAGACTTCTGAAGATATACCACTAGTATAACTTTGCTGTCCAAGATTGATTGATTAATGCCCTCCCCAAGGCCTCTATTTATACTTTAGGAAATAGAGCAGTTTCGAAGGTTGAGGAGGTTGAGACAGTTGAGATAGTTAATGATTAGGGCTCAACAAATCTCAATTAATCATGTTTTATTATTTTTAATGTCGAATGGATGTGTACATGAGTATTGATACTGGCAACCCGTGTATGACATGCGGGTTTCTATAAGGGAAACCCGCATATAGATATGTACGCGGGTTACAATGAATATACTCGCGTACAGTATGCGGGATGCTGTGGAGATAGTCGCGTATGTACGCGAGTTGCTGTGGATATAGTCACATACGAAATTCAACATATGAAAAGGTAAAATGGCAAGCTGGTTGGATAGTGAATGCATCTCATGTCATGTAACACCCTGGTTTTGACCCCATTGCATTAGATGTATATGGTGTATATATTGTAAATGATCATGGTGCGGAGCTAAAGGCCAAAGCCCCACCATTGATTGGTTATGCCATGTTTCGGATTGAATTGTCACCGATGGTATATCGGTGCATGTGGCATATATTAAGTTTTGTCATCATGTAAATATGCATATTTAATTAAATAACCCAACCAGCTACATTTACGGCAACTAAATTGAGAAGGGGCATGATTTTTACAAGGATAAGGGTGGGGGAAATTGTCAAACCTTGAGCCATGAGAGAAAATCCATGTGTCACCACCCTGTTTTGATTTTCCCATATTCCCTTGTCTTATCCAACCACCACCATTAAAATCTCTACTGTTAGTTGGGGCAGTTATGGTTGGGGGTGGAGCGTGGCAGGACTGTCAGTCCTTGCCCACACGCACAATCCACCAGCGTGGTTGACCTCACAATGGAAAGAAAACCACCACCATCACTCCGGCAGACACTCCATTCTCCCCATGAATACGCATTATCTCCATTGTCTGTTCATTCCTCACGATAGTCTGATTGTTCCGATGCATAGGTTTCTTTCCGGCTTGGTCTCACGCAGCCAGCAGGGAGGAGTTGTCTCCACCGTCATTCACATTTTTCCACAAAGAGGAATTGAGTGTGTTTCAATCCATATTTGGGATTTGGTGTGGATCTCTCTCATGCACTGGGTTCGGCGTTGCTGTTATTCATGCAGCAAGCTAGGAGCCATTCGGTCACTATCACCCACGATTTTTCCTGTGGAGAGCCATTTTATGCTCAGGGACTATGTGTAAGTTTTCCTTACTGATTTGTGGCTCGTGCATATATTTTTCCCTCTATATTTTGGAGTCAGGTGCAAGTTTCTCTCACGCACAGGATGGGAGACTGTATTTCTTCCCCAGTGTGGTCTGGGTAAGTTTTCCCGGTGATTTCATTGTCCAGGACGGACTGTTGTTTCCCCATGTTGTGAGTTGTGTTTACTGATACGTTTTGGGACTATGTAATTCGCTTGGGAGTCGTTTTGGCCACGATAGGGCCAAGAATGAATCAAGAGTTGTTTTTCCTGTTTAACTTTTGAGAGCTGAATGGTTGCATGAGTGCAATGGTTGGTCTTCAGGCTGTGTTGGGAGCAGGGATGGGGGATTGGGTTGCTTGAAAAACCTGGTGTGTTTGGAAACCAAACAGACAGAGCTAAAGGGCTGGCTTTATTCTCCACAACCCCTGAATAGCATTGGAAGGGATGGCAGGGCCTGAGGGACTGTGTAGCAGAGAAGGGACTGATTCCTTGTGTTGGGTGTGTGTGGGTGTCTTAGAAGTCAGGCTAGTTCTGGTGTAGGTGTTCCTAGCTCTGTAATGAGCTCACCAGCTTAGCATTTAGCCTTTCCCAACTCCTGGATGGCCTGATAAACCTGACCATGTTGGCTTGGTTGTCTTGTTGATGGCCTGATAAACCCAACAGTGTTGGCTTGGCTGTGTCTTGTGTACGTTACAGTGTTGGCTTGGCTGTGTCTTGTGTACCCTTGGCTATGTGTAAGCCTTCTTGTTCCTTATTCCTTAGAGAATCATGCCCAACTCAGGGGTGGCAGCGTTGCTGAGAAATTAAGGAGCATGATGGCCTATGGTTGGGTGGAACGTTGCAGTGACGTAGCTGGTTGCGAAACAAGTTCTTATAAGATAAGTAACCTTGTCTATTTTACTTCTGCAATCCTATTTACTGTTAATGATTATGATGAACATGTTGAATGAATGCTTGTATGAATGTATGTTGCTTCCGCTGTGTATGATAAATAATTGCATCTGTGTATGTTCTACTTCAATACATTCTGTTTCAGCATTTTTATGGTTTCACATGATCATGGAGCTGGTAGCCCGGATGGTTAAAGCCATGGTAACATCCTCTTCACCGGTCGGAGGATCGGGGACATTACAGTGTGGTATCAGAGCTCATGTTGTAGCATGGGCCTGAATGGACCACGAAGATGCAGTGCCAGAAGCAGGGTTTCTTTCTACCCAACAAAGATCAGAAGTTGATGACAAAAAACTTCCACAAATTGTCTAAGTGTTTGAACTGTCGGTTCATCGAAACACTTAGTGGGAAGGGACTTCTGATGTAGCGGAGAGCTAGGTGGAAGCACAATCGACAGAGGACAGTTGGAAGGAAAATTGTGGAAAAATTTTCCAAGTGTTCAACGTCCATCGGCGGAAAATATTTGAATGAGCGCCCGTCGTTGCGGATGGCTAGACAGCTACGCGTCCGACGGGTAAGGCCTCCGACTGCCGGCGCCGTAAAGAAAGAAAGTTTAAAATTTTTCTAAGGCCCAAAATCGTTGGCTATCAGAAGAAGATCGAAGATTGTGTTCCATCGTTGCGGTTGCTAATGGAACTATTTCATCGACGAAAAGAAGAGGATTGAGCCAATCAAGCAGCAAAAAGGAAGACTAAAGGGGAAAATTTTGAAATTTTTTCTAAGTCCTGGAGTTATCAGCCATCGACGATGGTTAGTGGATTGAACGTCCGTCGTTGCGGCTAGCTAGTGAACTATCCTCCCGATGGATAGAGGCTCAACCGCCGATGCCGCAGTGATTAGTACTTCCGCCCGCCGATGAGAAGGAAATTTGAAAATTTTGTTTAAGTATAAGGTCATCGGATGAAGTTAGTGGATTGAGCGTCCGCTGTTGCAGCTGTTTAGTAGACTATCCTCCCGATGAACAATGCACCTGACCACCAATATATCTGAAGAAGCTAGTTGTTTGGACCGTCAAAATGTTGGAATGTTAGTTGGGATGAGACCCGATCCTATACAAGGAAATTTTGAGTTTTCCATGGGATTTCCCAGCAGATTTCGACTGTTTTTCAGGGGAATTTTTAGCATTTTTTCAGTGGATTTTCAGGGCTGAAAAGGAGAAAGTGGCAGCGATCTTATGTGCCAAATTGCACAAAAATCATAGATTTACAAAACAAAACAAAATGGGGGCGTCTCCCTCGACCCGCCCGACAGTGGCGTAGGGAAGCCAAAAGGGGGCAAGCCCCTTGGCCCCCATCATCCCCTTTAGACAGACGTTCTTTGATGAAGAAAATCTTGTGTTGGGAAAATTTGTTATTTTTTGATTTTTCCAGGAGAAGGCAAGTAATTATGATTTAAGTCAATGCCATGCATCTAACAGTTGTGTGTTACTAACATGTTTGTAGAATCATAGTCACCTTCAAGGGAAGTATTCCAGGTAGTGTGGTTTGGTAAGTAAGTTGCGGCTCAGTTACGAGAACCCATGATGGATATGATGCTCGAGATTCCTATGAGCGTGCCTAAGATGCCATGGGAGAAAATGTCCGTAATGGAAATGATGACATATAGTCTAATGGAAGGAGATTCCAAGAGACACTGTCAGATGTTGCAGCCACCATGAGAAGCTTGATCAAAGCCCAGGAAGAGAAACATCAGTTGAATGCTACTATGTTGCAGAGTTTGACAAACTTACAGAGAAAGTTAGACTCTGGGCGAGGTACAGCAAGACCAGAAGGTAGTAACAACAGTACTAGGAGAAGGAGAAGAACTTCTAGTGGATCATCTGACTCTAAAGAATCCAGCGGGGATTCAAGTTCTTCTTCTCATAAAAGAAAAAGAAAGAGACACCATAGGGATCGCTCTTGGGATGAATTTAAGAAAGCTAAACCTCCTACATTTGATGGTGAGGTAAAGACTGGACAAGAGGCTGAAGCTTGGCTTCTTGGGATAAAGAAGTACTTTCCAGTGCATGATTATTCAGGAAACATGAAGGCAAGAGTTTCCATATTCAATCTAAATGGAAGAGAATCCATTTGGTGGAAACACTTCAAGCAAGTAAAGAGGATCAGTGAAAGGAGACTTAAGTGGAAACAGTTCAAGAAGTATTTCAAGCAGAAATACCTCTCTGACAGGTATTATGATGACAAGATTAAGGAGTTCCATGAGCTGAGATTGGGATAGCATACCATGGAAGAATATGCAAATAAGTTTTTGGAGTTGTTGAGGTATGTTCGGTACATCAGAGATGAAAAAGTGAAGGTCCAGCGTTTTCTGAGTGGATTGCCTCAGTCTTACAAAGATAGAATTGAGTTTTATGAACCTAGGACTCTTGAAGAAGCAACAAGGAAGGCTAAGTATTGCTATGAGCAAAGAAAAGGTAAACCTGATTACCATAAGGCATGGAAGGACAAGAAGAATGAGAAGTTTGACCATAGAAAGAGAGGTTTCAAACCTTCTAACTTTAGGAATTAGCAGAAGCAGCCATCCCAAGCTGCGAGTAAACCAGTTGGAATGACAAGAGAAAAGCCTAAGGATCCACAACAGAATAGAGGAGCACTTCAATGTTGGAAATGTGGAGGACCCCACATGCGGAAAAATTTTCCACTCGAGAATGAGAGTGCAAGGCCAGCGTACAACATTCAAGAAGCAAAAATAGTGGGTCAAGTAGCAAGGGCAGTCCCTGGAATTTATGCAGCACTGGAGGACCGCCAGGCAGATCACCAGTCAATTGTGGTTGAAATAGTAGGTAAGATTATTGAGCAATCTGTTTCTATTTTGATTGACCCTAGTTCTACTCATAGTTACATTACTCCTAGAGTAGTGGAGATTTGTGCTTTTAAGAAAGTAAAGCATAGGAAGTCTTGGTTAATTCAGTTAGCCACTGGAACTAAGAGAAAGGTCAGTGAGGTGGTAGAGAAATGTCTGTTGGTCATGAATGGATTGGTCACTTGTGTAGATCTGAATGTTCTACCGCTTGGTTCCTATGATGTTCTCATTGGAATGGATTGGTTAGAAGCTCACAGGGTGAAGCTTGACTGTTACAATAAGACTTTCGAATGCATGAATGAAAAAGGGAACCTAGTAGTTGTGAAAGGTATTCCAAAGGTGATTTCAATACGGCAGGTTTCAGCAATGCAGTTAAAGAAGTTCTGTAGGAAGGGTTTCCAGTTGTATGCAACTCATATCTTGGAGACATCAGGAGATGAAACTTCGAGGTTGGAGGACTATCAAGTGTTACAGGGATTCAAGGATGTGTTTCCTAATGAGATTCCAGGGCTTCCTCTAAAGAGGGACATTGATTTCACAATTGAACTTGTGCCAGGATAAGCACCAATGTCCAAGGCACCCTACAGGATGAGTACCCCGGAGATGCTAGAGTTGAAGATGCAACTGCAAGAGTTGTTAGAAAATAAGTATATCCGGTCGAGTGTGTCTCCTTGGGGAGCACCAGTTCTATTTGTAAAGAAGAAAGATGGTACACTCAGATTGTGTATTGATTACAGACAATTGAACAAGGTTACTGTGAAGAATAAATATCCTTTGCCTAGGATTGATGACCTCTTTGATCAAATGAGAGGAGCAAAGGTATTTTCCCAGATTGACTTGAGGTATGGTTATCATCAGGTGAGAATCAAGGATGAAGACATTCATAAGACAGCCTTTCGGACAAGGTATGGGCATTATGAGTTTGTAGTGGTACCATTTGGTCTCACAAATGCACCAGCTACATTTATGTGCCTTATGAATAGTGTCTTCAGCAGATATTTGGACAAGTTTGTTCTTGTTTTCCTTGATGAAATTCTTGTTTATTATAAGAATGAGAAAGAGCATGAATAGCATTTGAGATTGACGTTGAAATTGCTGAGGGAGCACCAGTTGTATGCAAAACTGAGCAAGTGTGACTTCTATAGAGATAGAATTCAGTATTTGGGTCACATTATCTCAGAGGAGGGTATATCTTCATTCTCTTTCTCGTTCTTAGAATAAACAAGAATGTCATCCTGGAAAACAAGAACAAGGTATGTCGGTTCATTGATATTGTAGTAGCAGACATACCTGATGCTTATGGACTTGTTTTGAGCCGATATTGGTCAGCAAGGCTAAATGGATACTTCGCATCAGATTGGTCACATCTGTGATTGCCTCATAAGGGAAGTCCAAATCAGATAAAAATATTAAGAGAGCCTCGCATGAAGCACAATGTTACTCAATTGGAAGAAAAAAATGAACCAGTGAATTCTGTGTTGGGAAATTACCTCATTGAACTAGAACTGGGAAATTACCAAGCTGAAGAAGCCAACAACATATCTGACACCTAGCATGATTTCCTTTGATTTTCACGGGCTGATGAGATTGATTGTAAAATACTAGAATTAGTTTCAGATGTAGTTTTTAATTCAAGTTTCGTAGAACTAGATAATGGGCAGGCCTTTTCAATTTGCAGTCAAGCCTAGCCCCTCAACTTATAAGTTTCCAGATTTACAAGGGTGGGCAGAGAACTGACCAGTTAATGGTTTAGTTCTCAAATTTTATTTTTCTTAATTTTTATTTCTTGATTATCTTGTACATAAATAAACTCATTGCTTTGTTTTATTTCGATTTATTTATTTGTTTTTAGTTAGGGTTAGATTGATTTTAATAAAGAAGCAAACTTTTGGTTGCATGGAGAGCATTAGAATTCTGGATTAATTAAAATCCTTGATTATAAGACTGTGTACTATTGATTTATATGAAAGAACTTATTCTAGTTCAGCAGTTTTCCTAAATGGCTATGAACACATTGAAGTCCTACTTAATCCTTGTAAAATAACTCAGGATCAAAAGGTCCGGAATACTATTTCGAGGCTCCATCCATCTCACATTTAAAATGTCCTAGGGGGTGACAGCAAAGACCCATGGAGAGGAAGCATGGTAAACAGTATATTATATATAAATGATCCCATGCCAAGAACTGAAAGCCAAAAAGGAAGATAAGAGTCAAAATCTCCTAACAAAGCAATATGTATCAAAACAAAGTACTGAACCATATGAGTACAAGATTGCCAAAGTTCTTCTCCATCTGTGAGCTGAAAATTAAAAACATCTCTCATGAAAAAGGACACTATGGATAGAGGAGCCTGAATAAAATTCAGAAAGAAGGCATGCAGGAGGACTCAGAAAGGACAAAAAAGTCCAAAAAACACAAAAGTGCAAAAAGGCATGGGAATGAGGAACAAACGAATATTTCTGTTTACCATATGTTACAATCCTATGGTGTCCAAGCTGGGAGCTACCTGAAGATAGAGGTAAAAAGTGAAATTCATATTCCTGGCCTCAAAAGAGTTATCTAGACTTTTAAATCTTGGTTCCCATTATCCCTAAATTGGATTGTCATCAATGATTAAAGTACATAAATCTGTCATTTGGGAAATCCAGACATCTAGAAGAATTCAGCATGTTAATATTTATTGTCAAAACAGTATGTTTCTCAAAGAAGAAGTTTTCCATAGATCTATGTTCACCAGGTAGTCGCCAATTGTTGCAGCTGCAACCTTTTTCCCAAATTTTTCAAATTTTGGACCCTCCTTTTGACTTTATCTTGCCTGGGATTGTTTGGTTTTCTGAAATTTATCATTCCTCTGCTATAAACTTTGATTTTTTGAATACTGTGGAGTTTGTTTATTTTTAGAGCTTAACATTTGCTCTCCCAATGATTTTGTTTTATCACTATTGAAAGTTTATTGAAGATTGAGTCGAGGCTTTAGTTCTCTATGTTGCCGCTGTTTCAGACATTAAACGAACTAATTTTACCACCACCCAACCGAAAGTCATTTGAGCACTTAACATTTTAATTTTTCAATGACTTGATTTCCTTAATCACTGTCGGAAGTCGGATGATTCGTTAACTATTTTCTTTCCGTTGTTTTGGAGTTTAAACAAGCTAGTATCACCGTCACCCAGCCGAACGTCTCTAGTTTTATTCGAGCGCTTAACATTTTTTATTTTTTGATAGTTTGGTTTTATCGCTGTCAGAGGTGAATTGATGAAGGAATCGGGGCATTAGTCCTCTATGTCGTCGATGGACAATTCTTATTCTCACAGATCCGTGGCATGTTGCTCCTTGTGGTTTTATTGTTTAAACCTTTGACTTGATTTCACTTTATCCCTATCAGAGTGATGTTTGACAATTGATCGAAGGGCTAGTCCTTTGTGTTGCCGACACGTCAGCAACGTTGAGTTTTCATTCGCAAATACATAGTAGTTAAAGCTTCCGATTGTCGATGGTTTCATGATTACCAGGACTCATAGTTGGTTTGCCTCCCACCATTGCAGCTTCTTAGTGAACTAACCGTCCGACATATAGTCCTTCCGCTCATCGATGCCGATGTGATTAGTGGGTAGTGGTTTCGATATCGGATACGTGACTACAGCGGGGTTTAGTGTTTTATATCACCAACACTGTGGAGATGCTTAGTTTTAAAGTCACCGATCCATAGTCCTTAGAGCCCCTGATCGACAAAGATTTCAGTTGGTCGTGGAACCCATAGTCTGTTTGCTACCCACTGTTGCGGATTTCTAGTAAACTATCTTGCTGATATATTAGTGGTTCCGCCCGTCGATTTGGTGTGCTTTTACCCTATTTCATGGGCGACAGAGGTCTCTGATTTTTTTTATCGAGTTGGGGATTTTGCGATGAAAACACAGTACAGGGCCTCACATTTGATGAGTAGCCTTATCGATAGTGTGGTTTATGTTTTATTGAAAAGTTAGATGATCTTGAATGCAGTCCGGATTAATGATGAGTTTTTCATTTTTAACTGCAAATGGACTTAGAGGATTTTTTAGACACAGCCTGGTGATTGATGCTGCAAAGAAGACATATCTAAAAGACAAAGCAGAACAGAGTTGGCTAAAAAATGGAACAGGAGAAAGGAAAAGGAAGAAGCAGAGATGAAGAAAAGAGAAGGAGAAAGTGAGGGTCTAAGATCAACAGGATCTAAAAAAAAAAAGACCAATGGATTACTGAGCAAAATCGATAGTAGCAGAGGCCCAGGCTTGGGAAAAGTTCATCAGTTACCAAGCTTGTCCCTCTTTATAAAGTGCTCTTAAATTTTAAATTTAAAATGTAGCGTATTGTATAAATCATGAGCACTTACTTAAGACGAAATTTTGGGATTGAAAGGTTGGGTAAGCCCAAAGGTCATCGAGGGGCAGCCCAAAGGTTTTGCTTTATTGTATAAGTATAGGAGAGTTAGATATAGAAAAGGACTTTTTCCCAGACATATTTGTGAGGGTATGTTGTAAGAAGAACTATTTCCTTTTGCAATAAAGAATTACAAGTTTCCTGCTGGAGAAAGATTGGTGGAATGTTTCAAATGCTTTGCTATGGATCAGTTGAATGTGAACTATTTCATTTTCAGCTTATGTCCATTAACTGTGAGATTGTTCTAACTCTTTGAACCTATGTTCATGTTATGAATGCACTCTAGTCTATTCTGTGAAATTCCCACTGTGAGTAATGAAGGTTCTCATAAACAATAAGCTATCTTATTGTTCATACATCTATTAATGTTCATGTGTTCTGAAATAAGTAACAAGTATCTGTGATTTTTCTTAATGCATGCGCAGAAATACATTACTCAGTGATAACTGATATTTTTTCTCCCTAGGGATAGGTTAGATAGTTAGTTTTAGTTTCTTGATGTGTGTGATTTAGATGCAAGAGATTTAAGACGAGAGGTAAGAACCTGCACATCACATTGTGACGCTCCTCGTTATCTCTATCAATCTGCATTTTTAGATGGCACTTGTACATCATACTTAAATTCAAAAAACTAAAAATATACATGGTGGATCGGGCCGTAACCGGTAAAACCTTTTAATTTGTTACTTGACCTACAGTAGCCGGACCGTAAACCAGACGGATTCCCTATACCAAACAATAACGGTCTAGTTGGGAACATTATTGGGGAGAATCCCTAACTGTTGTTACCTGCTATTTTTCAGGCATCAACACAATGGCAGGAGAATCTCTTCCTTGAAAGTTTACAAAATTTCCTCTCTGCAACTTTATTGTTATTCAAAAATTAAAAAAATACCCAACAGTTGCAGTGAAATACCTCTCTCCTCATAAGAGTCGAACCCTCTTTTTATCTATTACATATGAATTTATAGAAAAAACTACATCTGCCCAACCTCCAAAGAATTTCTAAGTCATCCTAAATTATACTTTCTAAAAATGAAAACTAATATTCAAATGATGACAGGTATACAACTAACTACTACATTCTAGGAGGAATCAATTTAAAAATAATTAATTAAAAATAGGGAACTGCTGCTTCCATAGGTTTCAAATTCCCAAATGATCTTGATGCTACCAGTTGCTCTGTAACTAAAACAAATTCCTGAAAATGTGGGATTTGAATACTGAAGTTAAGCTGCTAAATATCCACCTGTAGATGGTCTATACTGGGATTTGCAAATGAAATATTTTCTCCCAACAAGTTGTTCCTTCCCTTGTAACCATGGACTAAAAAAAATGCAGTGAGGATCCTTCAACTGATCTTGGAGAGGCAGTGGTTTGACCTTTCCATGATACCTACTTCGTATACTTTACCTGCATTCTTATTTACCTTGGTAGCTAATGTTGATGAGTCTTTGTGAACTACTTTGGCAGATCCTTCGTTCTTACATTGTAAATGAGATTCTTCCTCCAATGCCTGATTACAAGGACAAGATGCATCCTGGCTTGATCCATAAATGGTATAACTATTCTTCATCTCTGCAACAACACATTTTTTCCATATGTTAACTAAATACTTGGCTCTCTTTTAAATCTCATATTTTTTGTGGTTGCGCCATAAGTTCACCGATTTCCAACACTCGACTTTTTAAGAGCATTAAGATCTATAGGTAACTTGTTGAAAGATTACGACAACATTAAAAGAAGTTCATCATCCATTGTATCACCTTCCTTTGGATTACCACCTTCGCTATTATTTCCTTTGTGCGTGATTTGAATCCAACCATCCATAATGAACAATCCACCGATTTGGACAAATTGATTAAGGAAATCATCTTTGTTTGTGTTTACAGTCACTTCTATAAGAACTCTTCACCATTAATTCAAGTCAATTCCTTTATTTGCACGACTATCACCTACCTTCGAAGAACATTCCCTCTTAGCAGGATCAATATTCTTATCAACACACTCTTTTCTTGAAAAAGAAATGAGCCATTCTGCATCTTTTACTGAGCTGGATTTTATTGTTGAGATGGACCACAAATATTCAAGGCTCTAGGGGACTCACCTCCCATATATGGTGCTGCGAGTATGTCATTTCTTCTAATCAGCAACTGGTCCACTTCTTCTTGATGTTCATTGTTTCATTCTCAGTTAGTCAGCCACCACAAGCACTTGTTTTCTCTCTCCAATGTTATCTATTCCATGTGCCTTAAATAAGTCGTACCCAAAAACAAATTAGAACATCGTATACATTGCCACCGTTGAGTGAGAAATACAACATTAATGAGAAGATTTGGCCAAAATAAATATCGAAATAGGACAATTAAATTGTTAAAAACTGACATTTTTTACAGGGTTCTGTATAATTCCCTTTTGATTCTTCAAATTCAAAGCTAAGGTAACCATTGGAAATATGGTACTGGTTATTCAAGTTCAAATATTTGGAATAAAATGGGTAGTTACTCTATCAGTAATGATATTGACATCTCATACTTCCCCAGTGTTTTCAAATAGCTCACCAAGCTACTGGTTATCTAAGTTGAAGTGAAACAACTTCATATCCTTTAATTCAAGCACTTCATCCAATCATTCATAGTGATTTACTTTGTAAACTTGTACACCCTTATGTCTGAACCGACAATTGTAAGGTAACTACCAATGTGATCAATTGCACTGAATTTGTTGGATTATTTGAATCATACAGAGTAAAAGTGAAAAAATTATTTAGCTCGGGAAAATCCCATAATTTGACACCATCATATCCTGTTGTCGCAAGAAAATACCCATTTTCTGAAAATGATATATCTGTCACTGCATCACTGTGCTTGTCAAACTTTGCAACATTTTCCTGGTTTTTCACATCACAAATTTTCACTAAAGATTCTGTAATCCCAGTTCCTAAGATGAGACCATCAAGATGGAAAGTTGCAAATGTATATATGTCCTCCACATCTGGATCATTAACCTATGTAAGGCATAGAATAGATAAAAGATCATATAAGAACCAGGTCTTATCCATTGAATCTGTCATAAAGTAATTATGGGTTGCATGAACGGTCACAGAATGAACCTATGCTGTGTGATATTTCAAAACATATAAAAAATTGTAGGCTCCATATTCATTTGCTTGCCATATTCAAATAGTCTTATCTCCAAAACCTATTAACAATAATTCATCACATGCTACAAATTGTCACCACCACTCTGATACTGCGTGTCAAGCCTTAATATGAGAATTCACCAAAGTGCACATGGAGGTGCGCAAATACCTCTCAGATCCCTTTAGCATCAGGGTTGATTGCAAAAAATTGAAATTTCACTCTTCCCTTTGATCATTAAACTCACTTCACTTTTGCCAACGGAATGATTTTTAATCATTGATCTCGTTGGAAAAATAATGTTGCATTGACACATGGTTAAATCTACATGTCCGTACAAAATTTCGCTATGGCCCATGTATTCTAACTTCACACCATTTTCTATGACGTAATGATTTTAATACATTGATCTCTTCATGGCTTTAAAATCTGAACCATCAAAACTAATCGATGCCCACCCAAAAAACCCTCCGTATCTCTTTCCCATAAACTATATCCTAGTAGCGCTCATACCAAATTCCCATGCTTCCCAAAAATGTCACTTCAGTACAAGGAAAACTTTAAGGGCGAAATTTCACCAATTGGATAATTTTTGGGTTTTTTCAAAAAATAAATTCTCTCTTTGCTTATTTTAAGTCTCTAATATCGTCTATATTTATATAAAATATGTTGTTTTATCATAATATTTTCCAAAATTTACAAGTTTTAGTGTAAATTGTATATTTCATATTTAATATTTTCCTACCTATCTATATATATGTTATTTTCAATCCAAATTTATCACCTAGAATACTATACTTAAGTATAGTATTATAATCCTTAAAAAATACCCTGCTTCGGTACTTGTCCTTAAGAGTAATTTGCAAATGTAAATCTAGTTTTCTAGCACTATAAGACCCACTAAGAGCAGATGGTTCTCTTGTCGAAAGCACAAAATCATAACCAATTACAGTGGAAAGCTCTAAACTTATAAATCGTACAGAAATTTTGAGAGGAAAAACAAGTTATCAAACCGTCTTCTACTATACCTTCATCGGGCACATTAAGATCAATATCTAAATGAGGACAAATTTGATTTGCACTTGCACCAACAATCACACGAATTGTAGCATCCAAGGGAAGACCTTCAGAAGTGACATGTTGCTCTCAAGAAGGTCTGTTCGTTTGTGAAATCCATTTCTGACCGTTGATCTTCGTCGACTTCAATCTCTGTCGTATGATTTGATTGGTTTAGATTTAACTCAATCATATCTTCTATTAACACACTTGAATCATCAATTCACTGTGTTATTTCTTCCATTTAGTTTCTGCGCATAAGATTATACTTGCTCCTCTATGCAATAGCACAATTTCACAATTAACCACAAGAAATTGATTTCCATAAACTTAATAAAACCTTTTCGAGCTTGAATTTCCAAATTAGGCCAACACAACCAAAGAAATCTGTCTCTATATATGCTCTATGAATTAAATTTTGAGCTTTCCTCTAACCTAATCTCCAAACTCCCTCGATCTACCCTAAGCTCTATGAGCTAACCAAAAGTTGTCTAACAAAATAACTCAAATTGATTTAAATACAAGAGGATTATGTTTCTAGATCCTATAACAAAGGAGTAGATTCCTTATTGATATCTGCTAACCCTATGACTCACTAATAGATTATTTAATTCATTCAGCTAAACAACTAACTCAAACCTAACTATTACACGTGGAAAAGGATCTAGATTCCTTATCCACTTTTATTCATCTTTTACAAAATAAATAAAATTACAAATGTACGTGTCATAACCCTGAATTTTCTCAAAACTTTAAATTTTTTAATGTAACATAAAATGTCTACAGTCACAATTTAATAACTACTAGCTGCTAGCGGAAAAATGAAACAGTTATTAATATGTATTGATTAACTTCAAACACATAAAAACTAATACCATTTAATTTTGATATGTTATGTATGTGACCTGTATTTAGTTGTTTCTAGTTGTACTGATAATTGTACTGTTTGGCAAGTAGGTGAAATCTATCTTTGAAATATTGGGCTTACTTAGCGTTATGCTAACGCAGATGGACTGTTGGTTCTTACAGGTTTAACAGGTAACAATCGATCAAGTAGAAGTTTAATTCATAAGGTATTGCTGGGACGCGTACCCTAAGGATTATTAGTTTTGGTAACTTCGCGGTTGTTTGTAAGCGGAGTTATGGGTCAAAATAGTCTTAGGGGTGTCGGGGTAAGTCAAAACCCCTTTTTGTGATAAACCCATGGTTTAATTCCAGGGTTTAGGGTTTTGGGTGCCCATGGTTTGAAGCCATGGTTTTGTAATAACACGATGTATAAATAGGAATTTTTGTAAATAAGAAAGGTTAGGTTTTATGATGTAAGAAAGACTAAGGTGAAGTTAAGGCTGATTGTGTAAGAAAAGGTTAAGTCCCAGCTGTGTGCGTGGACGACCTCTGCAGCTGTGTGGGCAGAGGGTTTTTGTAAGAAGATTAAGAAAAGATCTGCAGCTGTGTGCGCAGAGGCCTGCTGCTGTGTGCGCGGCTGTTAAGAACTGAAGGGATCTGTAGCTGAGTGCGCAGATCAAACTGTGGTTTTGTAGCAAGTTGAATAAAACGCAGTTTGTGGACGTAGCCCCTACACTGGGGGTGAACCACGTTATATTTGGTGTTGTGGTTTCTTGTGTTGTTTCTATTTCTGTTGTCTTTTATGCATTAATAACTGTATACATTTGATAACTTAGATCATTGCTAATAACAAGCTTTGTTGTGAATTCCCTGTAGTGGGTTAAGCAAGTCACGGTTGTTTATCTATCTGCGAAGTTGAATGAAAGTGAATGACACAGCTGTGTAATTATTGATTAATAAGTTAGTAAAGGATAAGGTACAGTAATATCCCTCTCTGCTTGCAGAAACCTGATTCTGCGGCACCCCATTGCTGTTTCGAGTGAGACTGCAACCTGTGCGCAGGTTGTTGCCGAAAGGGCCAACACAGTGGGTCTTTTGTTGGTGCGACATAAAAGGATTAAACCCGGGTCTACCCTATTGCCCAACAAATTGGTTCCGTTTCCGGTTGAACTCAGTATCTGCTCAAGAGGGGTTTACGTCGTACCTCGAGGGATATGTTCTGGAGGCCCTCTGTGATGGAAATCGGTGATTGGTTTGCTGAGACTTATCTGCAATTCGCGCAACAAGAGAACACAAATTCGCGTTGTAGCGCACGTGACTTTTTCCAAAGGTATGTTTTTTGTGATGCTTATGAATTTTTTTTTAGTAATATCCACATAGAGTTGCACCAATGGTTGTCTAGGTTAACAGAAAGAAGGACGAACTGCCAAGCTTGACGGGTTCCCACGTGGGCCCCCACAAGGGTCAATCTTGTGCAACACGTGAAAAACGAGGTATCCCGCGCTGTTGATTTCTGGATGACACGCACATTGGAAGCTTTCATAACAGAGTTTGCCATTAACACAAGTACCTCCTTCAGCGAAGCTGAACGGCAGTTCTTCAAGGTCCCCGTGGTAATTTTTTGAATTCATTAAGCTTGCGGATTAAAATACTATTGGCTGAAAAGGGTATATTGTGGTTTGAATCAGACTGCTAGCTTTGTAGTACTAACATATGTTTGCAAGTGATAATACCTTCGATGAGCAAAGTGGTTTGCTGCGAAGTGGAAAAAGGTACAAAAGAGATTTTGACTCCTATTCCTTAGGTCAGGCTACCACATCTTGCCCTGTAAATTTTGAAGAGTCAGGCTTAGAGGACATCCCTTCGCTTGGAAGCTCCCCTGTCACCCCGCAGCGAAGCCCTGTTACCCCTGAAAGTTTGTCGCAGTCTGATAGTCAACCAAGTCCGAGTATTCTGGTCACAGGTCAATCTGCCTCTGTAAATCCCCCTCCCTCGACATCCTATCCCCCTCCCAACCCTCCCAGAACCGCCATGGCCCACCTAGCTGATGATATTAAGTTGCCCATCTTCAAAGGCACGGGATCCGAAGACCCCGAACAGTTCTGGTTTTTATGTGAAGCAGTATGGAATGCGAAGAATGTTACAGATCGGGATGTGCGAACCGCGCAGCTCATTACTTCTTTCCGGGACCGGGATTTGACCTGGTTCATGAAATTCTCCAGTACTCAGAACCCTACTTTAGATGAGATTAAGGCATCCCTCACCAAAGAATTTAAGAAGCCTAAATCAGAATCGCAGAGCATCACTGAGCTCAAAGAGATTCAACAGCGGCGCGATGAATCCGTGTGGGACTTTGACCAGAGATTCAAAGTTCTCCTAGACCAAGTCATCTTTACCATTAGTCCTGCGCAGCACAAGGAATGGTTTATCGCATCATTATTACCCCATATCCGAACTCCGCTCATGCAACAGAAGGTTGCTGACCAGCAAGAAGCTCTGGAAATTGCAATGAAGCCAGAAACCGCCCCTGTCGGAGATGATTCCGATCTTGCTCAAATCCAAGCGCAGCTAGCAGCCATGGCCCTGGAGCTCCACGATATGAAGAAGGCTAAAACCAGTCGATAGGAGGTCTGGTGTACGCACTGCTGGACAGAAGGTCACGATAGGGACCAGTGCCCTGGGGTCCGACCCTACTTAAATACGGGTGCGCCCAACCAATTCACTCCCGGTGTTCTATATTGTGAGATTTGTCGAACCACTGGCCAACATCGCCCTGAAAACTGCCATCTTCTTCAGCGATATGTTCAAGTTCCCAAGAAACCCTACTGCAGGTTCTGTAAGTCAGTAGGGCATAATGAAGAAGAGTGTCGTAGCTATGACCTCATGCGAGAGCACATCTCTGACGTCTACCAAGTGCAAAATGAAGTCCAGAATAATAACGGCTATGGTTACCGCGGCGGTGCCTCTGGAAGAGGTGCCTTTGGAGGTCGTGGCTGTGGTGGTATACCTGGGAGAGGTCGAGGACAGGTGGTGTGTTACAATTGTAACCAAGCTGGCCATTTGGCTCGTGACTGTCGGAACCCCACCACAACCTGTCGATATTGCTGCGCAATCGACCACGTGATTGAACAGTGTCCCCAGCTCATAGCAAAGATTCAAGAAAACAACAGTGGCCCTACCCAGACTATTCAGTTGATTTCAGTTGAGCAGAGACCGACTGCGGCCATCAATGTGGTCACCCGGAGTGGTGCCAGGACACGAATTCAGCATTCACAGAAACAACCTACCGAGGTGTGCGCGCGTAAGACCTCCGCGCAAGTCCCAGCACTTAATACTACGCAAGACCAAGCACTAGTCAAGGCGGCTCCGTGCGATATTGTTGACCCTCACACACCCGCCGTACCTGCACAGCAACCTCAGCAGGCCTCACAGCCGCAAGATGATTCACCGGATAAAGTAAGTACACTCTCCTCCTTTTTACAGAGTTGTATGAAACTCTTGAGGAATCAGAATTCTTTAAAAGAGATGCAAAAAGTTCTTGCTATCACAGACCCTCAGAGAGGAGTTGATCAGGAGAAAACTGTTAGTCGTGTCCGAAGAACGGGGAGGGAAATGAGATTGAATGTTCAGATAGGAGAATATGATATGACTGATGTCATCTTCGATCTTGGATCAGAAGTTAATGTCCTACCCAAGCAGACTTGGGGACAAATGGGAAAACCTTCCCTGGATTGGTCACCTATACAATTGAGATTAGCTAACCAGCAAAAGATTGTGCCCTTAGGGAGACTTCTTAGTGTTCCCATAGATCTTGATGGGGTAAGCACTCTAGCGGATTTTGAAGTTATCGAGATCATTGATGACAACAACCCTTATCCAGCCTTGTTGGGAATCGAGTGGGCCATGGAAAATGCTGCAATCATCAACCTTAAGAGGAGACAGATGACCTTCGAAGGAAATGGTCTACGAGTTATCATACCCCTCGACCCATCCCAAGGAGAACGATATACAGAACCAATCAGAGATGAAGGGGAGCAGGATACTCTAGACCACATCTACAACATTACAGCCCAGGAAGCAGACTATGTCGAGCCTGATGCCGACGGTGTACTAGATTGGCAATGTGATAGCTCCTGCATGTCTGATTCAGACGATGGTCTAGAGAATTGGCAGAATCGACTGTACGAGTTACATGGCCATAGGTGCGCGCAACTCACCAAGTCTCTTAGAAACCTTAGTGCGCATCCCAGAGAGTTGCCTACCTATGTTGGGTTAACCGACCCTGGAGAATTTATTGTACAAGCAACCCCGTCCCAGAGAATGTAGACTTTGGAGACAGCCGCAGGGCGGACTGATAACAACAAGACTACTCCACGTTGGGTAGCCAACCAGAAATTTCTGCGCCTCAACTTCATAACCCAAGTCCAAGCAGCGTGACGTAAGTTCATTGGGCAGAATATCCCTCAGACACATTTGAGGCACAGTTATGCAGCATGGGACACCATCCCTCGTGAAGAGTGGGTGCATAAGTTCGTACACACCTTGGAACCTCTAGCACAAAAATGGTATATGGAGGCTGCGCTCCGACATGGAATTGAATACCAAACTAAGGGGCAGAACCAAGAAGCCAGCACATCAAACCTAACAGTCATGTCGTCGGCATTCCCAGGATGGGTCGAAGGGCAATACTGTGCCAAGGATGCTGGTTTTCACGAAGCTCACACCCGGATTCTTCTGAAGTCCACAAACACAGTGAGGCTTAAAATCCGACCGTTGGGAAGTAGCCAATTCGGCGGCGGTAGTGTTTTAATTGCCTTAAATGCCTGTACTAAGGCTAGTATCGGAAATCGAGCTCCACTCGGACAAGATTTTCGTCAGATTTGGTGCCTTCAATGTACCGTCCTGCCCGATTTGATTGATGGCATGTATAAGAAGATGCCTAAGTTAGGGAAAATTACATTCTGCATTTCTTCAAGATTTTCGAGTGAACCCATGACAACAAAACGAGAGATTGACAATTTGGTCAGAGAATTTGAGCAAGAGGGGTTGATAAGATGCTCTAATTGGCCGCCTACCCTTGTTCCCTATGAAGAAGCTCCCCCAGCACCACCACGGCCGATGCAGACACAGTCTGCCCGGAAAAATATCAGAACTGAAGTTCGCTCCAAGCGAAACCAAGACCGGTAGAGGCAAACAGGGCAAACACCAGCAGATCATCCTATGAATCCCACCGGTTCAGCACAGGTCCCGGTCGGGGGTAGGGAGAATATTGCACCACCGCGGCCACCATATCTACAAGCTGTTCGCCCAGGTGCCAAGTTACCCTGTCGAACAAAGCAGTTCACGTTAACCACACCCTCGCTGCCACAAGGAGTTCAGCTAATCGGAAGCATGACAAGGAAGATCGATTGGCTGAAGTACAATGATCATGACACAAATGACCATGGAAAGTTTCCACAGTTTGAACCAGCAGAATACTTGCAGCACGTCAAGTACCCATATCATAAGGTCACACTACTGGAAGTGCAAACATGGGCTGCAGGCCTGGACAAAGCTGGCCTACTCAAGATGCTTGATATTCCCCATTTCGGTCGCGGCATACATGTGACCGTAGTGACCAAACAGTTGCTAGCGTTAGTGCATGACGGCTATTTATGGATAGGGGACCAGCAAATTCCTATTGACGCCGCGCTCATCCATAGGATCACAGGTTTACCAATGGCAGGACCTGATCCAGGAACTGAATTTCCATCCAAACATGACGATACAAAGCTCGCGCAAACTATGAAAGAGCGGTTTGGTCTGACAAAGGGGAAATGGGGATATCACACTTCCGCAATCCAGGAACAGCCCATTCACTTTGCAGCTGAACTCCTAGCCTGCAAACTCATACGAAAATGCAGGCCAATTGAAGTACCTGCTCCGGTTATCCGGATTGCTATGAACTGCGCTGAGGGGTATACTTATAATTGGGCCGCATATCTTGCGAAGGAGTTCCTGGAGGATGCCCGCGATGCACATGAAAAAGGTAGACCTTTTCAATATTCCTGGCTTTTAATACTTATTGCACTAGTTGGGTGGAAAGAACCCACTGAAGCCCAGTTTGTAGAGTTAAACCCAGGCATGCCAGAGGCAGCGAGGTATGCCTCCCTATGGATATCCTCAGATAAGGTATCTCAGCAGATGACGAACACTGTGTTCATCTTTTATGCCATGAGTATCCACTATGAGATTGTGCGAACACCACGACTTACCAATGAGGTGTTCTCTAAATACGAGGGCGCCGCGCACTTCAGTGCTGATATGCATCATGTTTTCATTCAATCCTGTGCAGATCCAAAACAGCAATGCTTTAAATTGCCATATGTAGTCACCGAACCAGATATCAGGGGTATAATTTAGCACTGGCCAACTGACTGGCTGAAAGATATAGGAAAAAAACCCTCTATTCCAGTTCCTCCAGCTACCAATATTGGCGCAGGTACTAGTCAGGCACAGCAGCAAAGCCCATTGGAAGATAGCGAAGACCTAAGAGATTCGCAGATGGATGTTGACGGCCAGGGGGGAGACGGCGAACAGGACGAACAGGATGAGGAGTCGATCAAGACCATATCAGATCCTAACCCAGCAACGAAGCGCAAGTCACCAGAAGTAGCATAGGTAACCAAGCCCCAGTCCCGCAAAAAGTCAAAAGCGTCGAAGGACAAATATATTGAAGAAGAAACCACGATAACGCTGGATGCGCTGGAACAAGCTCTAGAACAGTCCACGGGAACGCTTACTAAAAAATGCTCAGAATTTGCGGAACTGCATCTTGCTAGGTTCTCAGGTATAGCAAACAGGGTTTCGGAGCTAAAGGAATTAGCAGCAAAATCAGCACACAGTACTGCGACAAGTAGCACTACAGCACCTACGCAGCAGGATATTAGGCAATGGCCACCCAGAGATCACCAAGGACAGGTATCAAGCGCAACTCTGATACCGCCTGATACAGATTCCCGGCCCCAGACGAGTATGACCGTAGGGCTGGATTATACAAAGATGTCCATGTCGGAACTGCACCTCTGCCAGCTCGCTATTACAAAGGAGATCCATGCACGGGACCAATTGTCCCAACTTCAATTAGAAGACACCATCAAACAAAACAAAACCTTTGCAGCACGCCTAGAAGCAGTATCACAACAGAAGAAGGAGGCTGAACATAAAACAACTACGCTGATGCGAGCACTGGACGAGGCATGTCGGAGTCTTTCTGACTGTGACATATAGGGAGCAGAGGAACCAGAGTAGAGAATCGCTAAGCTGAGAGACTATGCCCAGCAGTCTCGTAGCGAGATTGAAAGGATGAAGACAGAACACCAGAACCAGATTGCAGAACTTCAACTGCGCATCTCTCCCAAGACTCCACCAGAGGTCCGAGAACAGCGCCATCAGGACATCAAGGCTTCAGCAGCAAAAATATCAGATAATGTGGCCAGCGTCGCAAAACTGATGGAAGACAGCATAGAAGCATGGGCAAACCTACAGGACCATCCAGATGTAGGTAAGATCCAGGAAACCATCAAGTTGCACCAGGATGAATTAGATGCAGTCAGAGTAGAAATCAAGACGCTGCCACCTATGCAGAAGATGGCTAAAGTGAAGCGCAGCAAGGAACTTTAGCAGGAAATCGAGTCCTACAGGATGAAGGTAACGCTGCTGGAGAATGTGTTACAGCCCCTGGTTGATGAAGCATTAGACTTGAGCAATACTGCAGAGAGCCAACTCAAACTTTTGAAGACCTATGACACTTTTGCGTAGGAACGGGCTGATACAGAATCATCTTCAGTGTTACAGGAATTGGTGGAAAAAGAGAAAGCCGCTGATGATATACTACACAACCTCACCAGTCGCTTCCAGACTCTTGCGCAAAAGATTCTCCCACTAGAGCCCTCGCAGAGTGTCCCGGGACGGGCCACTAGTGAGTCTTAGGGGCCTGTTGGGACGCGTACCCTAAGGATTATTAGTTTTTGTAACTCCGCGGTTGTTTGTAAGCGGAGTTATGGGTCAAAATAGTCTTAGGGGTGTCAGGGTAAGTCAAAACCCCTTTTTGTGATAAACCCATGGTTTAATTCCAGGGTTTAGGGTTTTGGGTGCCCATGGTTTGAAGCCATGGTTTTGTAATAACACGATGTATAAATAGGCATTTTTGTAAATAAGAAAGGTTAGGTTTTATGATGTAAGAAAGACTAAGGCGAAGTTAAGGCTGATTGTGTAAGAAAAGTTTAAGTCCCAGCTGTGTGCGTGGATGACCTCTGCAGCTGTGTGCGCAGAGGGTTTTTGTAAGAAGATTGAGAAAAGATCTGCAGCTGTGTGCGCAGAGGCCTGCTGCTGTGTGCGCGGCTGTTAAGGACTGAAGGGATCTGCAGCTGAGTGCACAGATCAAACTGTGGTTTTGTAGCAAGTTGAATAAAATGCAGTTTGTGGACGTAGCCCCTACACTGGGGGTGAACCACGTTATATTTGGTGTTGTGGTTTCTTGTGTTGTTTCTATTTCTGTTGTCTTTTATGCATTAATAACTGTATAGATTTGATAACTTAGATCACTGCTAATAACAAGCTTCGCTGTGAATTCCCTGTAGTGGGTTAAGCAAGTCACAGTTGTTTATCTATCTGCGAAGTTGTATGAAAGTGAATGACACAGCTGTGTAATTATTGATTAATAAGTTAGTAAAGGCTAAGGTACAATAATATCCCTCTCTGCGTGTAGAAACCTGATTCTGCGGCACCCCATTGCTGTTTCGGGTGAGACTGCAACCTGTGCGCAGGTTGTTGCCGAAAGGGCCAACACAGTGGGTCTTTTGTTGGTGCGACATAAAAGGATTAAACCCGGGTCTGTCCTATTTCCCAACAGGTATCAAGAAGTATTTATGTTTGCATGTTAATATGCTAGTAAATGAACAAATTATTCTCAAGCAAGCTATGATGAGGTAAAGTAATTGTCTTCTATTGTTTTTTGTTTTCTAAGACAGTATTCAAGCTTAGATATAAAGATCGTTATCTTTATCATACTCAACGAAACAATAGATACTTACTGTGAGCTTAGAGCTCATGTTCTTCGTCATACATTTACTTCTATTTTATCATGCTTACATCGCTAATGTTATGTTTAAATGTACTATCTCTTATTCAAGGAAGTACTCCTATCAATCTCGATAGTAAATATTTCCAATAGAGTACATGTTTCTATTTCGTCTCTATTTTACTAGCCATGGAATTTATTAAGTTGATATTTGTATGTGAAAATGCTAATCATCAAGTTATGATCTTTAGTACTTGAATCATTGCTTTGCTGCAAGTATTATTGTAACTGTGTACAATACCACCTTATTTTATAATGTGCCAATATCAATGTTACTTGCATCGTGTAGAAATCTTCTACCTGGAAATTTCCATGACATTATAAATTTGGTTCTTGTAATCTAGATACAACGTCTTAAGATGGAATACTACCTACCATTACTTTTACAAAGTCTAAATCATAGGTAAATACATTATTAGTGTTATTCCTATAATTATAACCCTTGTGCATGGTTTCACCATAGTAATAATACTATTAAAATGTTGCCCTACTGATAATAAGTGGTAGCTTATAGTAACTTCTATAGTAGGTTTTACTACCTAGAACTTTTAACCTAAGGTCTATAGCAGGTCAAACATTATAACAAGGTTCCTTTACTATGCTAGACCCAAGTAAGCACAATTGACTTTGTTAATAATGATAAGGTTCATTATTATTGTCATTGGCAAGTCGAGCATACAAAACATTATTTGTAAAGGGTTACACTAAGGTCGATCCTTGTCATTGTTTATTTGACATGGTTAAAATACCTTTACTCTATAGTCCAACGATGAATATTAGTATTAACAATTGTAACTATTCTTAACCATCGATTGCAAAAGATATGGTTTGTGCTTTAAATAGTATGTAACTATTTTAAAGTCGATTGCAAAGTAATTATACAAATCATTATTTAGAAAGTTTTACTCTATGGTCTACTTTGGGATTGTTCCAAATGGCAAGATTGTTACGTTCTTACTCTATGGTAAACTTTATGGAATCATTGTTAACCATTAACACAAACCTCTATACTGTTGTTTACAATGATAAAGTTTATGCTTCATTATCGATTATATATATACTCCATAGTCATGTGCATAGTTCGTTTATTGATCATTGTAATAATAATTGGATAACTAGGAAACACAGATTAACTATAGACTCGACCCTTGCATGGTTAAAATATTTGGAGGGCACGTGGTCTCCTCTTGTCCATGCATTGGTGACTTAAAAGTCATGGAAAAACCTGTTCACTTGTCATTTTTTACTCCGAGGGTTTCGTTGGCCTGCGGCTGCTCTGTGTAGTTTTCTATGGCAGCCATGAGAGGCTTCTCCTCTGCTTGCTTGCTCTATAGCTTGTGTTTGTTGTCGTTGTAGTTTCAAAACTCAGTATTTGATTGCAGACCTCCATGGATGTAAACCTTACTACGCGAGTGGTTCTTGTAGGTGTGTTTGGTTCTCGGCCTGTCCATAGTTTCAGTTCTATCCTTCTCGTGGCTTGTCACAACTTTGTGAAGCTTAAGCTTCTTTGTCACTATCTTCACTCCGGGGTTGGCATAGGTTTGGTATACTCCTCTGTGTAAAATTGCTGAAGCTACTGGTCAGCTTCTTCATTGCTCAAATTCTCTTATTGCTGACGAGTAAAGACAACTCAAATATTCATTATGAAAATTCTTTATTAAGCTATTTATTTTGTTAGGGTTTTAAGTTTAGAAGTTAAGAATTATTTTAACGCTCGGTATTGTGCTATTTACAGGAACCCAAGTCCGCTCCAGTATTCAGTGGAAAGGAAAAAATATGACGGTCGACTTCTGTGTACTCGTGGCCCCAATTGGTAAGCCCTGATTCAAATATGGGTTTTCCCCTACTTGCAATGAGGGTTGTTGAAGGAGAAACACAGTGTCTGGAGTCTATCTCAGTTTCTTCATTAGTTGAGAAGTTTTAGTATGATGTTTACTTCAAAAACCCTTGCTATTATGCTGGGTAAATGCCGACCTTGAGTCGTGATATGTATTTTTGTTAAGTTAAGCCTTACGGCCAACAATGTAATACAGTTAGTTTTTAAAGAAAGATTTTTTGTTAATCTCTAAGCTGTGTCTCATTTTTGCATTCGTTATGTTGTCCTATAAATTACATGTTTCTTTTACTGTTTATAAATGGTGTTTCTTTTAAGAAAATACTGTAAACAGTCCAAAGCATGAGTTGTAGTATTCTTGTTAAGTTTGTTTACACAGTTAATAAAATAACTGGTTATACTTTTATGGTTTAATTTGTAATTGGGTAAATTAGTTGTTAGAGTTTCAACCCTCAGGTTTTCCTTTCACAGGTTGTAAACCTGTTTTGTTAAGAATAATTAACTCCTAACTATGTTAATTTAGTTGTATTTCGTTTAATATTTGTATTTACATTTATTTTTATTTAATAAACTATAACTTAGAATTCTTTAGAACTCTGTAATGAATAAAAGGTTATGTCTGTTAAAAAAAATAGAAGGTTAACTCTGTAAAGAAATAGATGGTTAACTTTGTAACTCTGTTTATTTTTTTTTATAAATAAAGGGTTTATATATATAACCCTAGTCTGGTTTTTATTAAGTAATAGTTTTATGATTTAGTTAATACTGTTTTTTTAAATAAATACTGTTGGGTTAATACTTGTTTATATACTTAGATATTAACTCTTATAAAATTTTATTTGTATCAGTATTCTATTGTTGTAACTCTAGTGTAGTTTATTATTTTATTTTCCTATATTTCTATTTAGTTATACTAAGTTAAACAGTAAATAAGAATAAACTATAACACTGCTTTTCATTGTACTGTAAACATTGAAATAAATTCTATTTTCATTTACATACAAATGCAGAACTCACATTTACTATTCTCATGTCATTATACAGAGTATTTCATTTACCTTAAACAAACTAACTGTGCTAGAGTACGACCTGTAACCAAGTGTGGAAAAACACAAATTAGAATTTAAATCCTTTCTATTTCATTATTTTCCTAAATCATTTTCATTTCTATTAACATTCTAATAAGAATACTTAACTTAACAATTTACAAACTTAGAACTAATTGCATTCATGTAACATCTGAACTAATATTTATTTAACCAAGACAGTAAATAAATAACATAGAACCTGTTGAGGACAAGACGACAACAGCTTTAGGAGGTCATTCCTCCCTACCAAACTCCTGGAGAGCGCTCAAACAACACTTCCTTAGGACCCCCGAGCCTGTTCCTGGTCTTCTTGGCTAAGAACTGGTGGAGATGCAAACATTAGAACCCTCTGTCAACTGACTAGTTCAATACCTTAGTAAAACACTATGCTCTCAGCAGTATGATCTTCAGCTTAAAAGCTACAACAAGATCAATCAGAAATTATCCCCTCAAACACTTTCCAATTTCCCTTCCATTGAATTTCTCTAAAGTACATTCATTCCCCTGAATGATCATTTCTCTAGAATGAGCAGCCTCAGCTCTCTTCAATGGGAATTTTTATAAAGATTGCCTAGGTCTTTTGGGTCAATTTTCATTAATTGAGCCACATGCTCTGATTCCACTTTCTTGGGGAATCATGACCACAAATGTATGGAGGTTGCCACCTGCAACAGTTGGAAGTGGTTTGAGGGTGCTGCCACATGTTAGTTTGCTCTCCACCCAGTCTCCTCCACCAATTTGACCAGTAACACTCTTTTAATAGTTCTCCTAAGCTGTTGTCTCCTCATTTATTTATTTATAAAAAAAATATTCATAATTTACATTAATTATCCTTGACCCCACTGGGTCATCAATTACAACTTAGCATAAAATTTAACATATTGTTCCTCAAATAATATAAATTTGTTTTTGCAAAATTGGGGAATGTGACAGTACGAGACCCTAGGTATCCTTAATAGTTCCCTTGACCTTGTGAAGTCATGAATGACTTGTCCCTCTTGAACCTATGCTATTGCATCATTCATTGGTGAGGAGTGCATCTCTACGAGTCTCATCGAGTTTAATTAAGTACAAAAATCATTCTTCATCTATGAAAGTATTGGGTAAAAGTTCGATAGCTAGCTTCAAGGATGGTATCTTGCACTCAATAGGAAAAACCTGTTCTAGTCCATAACCTAATTGAAAAGGTGTAAAACCATTTTCTTTTTTTACTAAAGTTTTGTAAGCCCATAGTCCTGTGAAAATTTTCAAGTTCCAACTGGATTTATGTACCCCTACCATATGTTGGAGCATAGTTTTCAAGACTTTATTGATTTCCTATACTTTCGCGTTAGCTTAAGGATTGTAGGGGGGAGTGTTTTCATGATGAAAATCCATTTTGGCACTTAGATTAATCATCATATTATTCCTAAAGTGGGAACCATGGTTCATAACTATGGATTCAGGAAACCCAAACCTAGCGATAATGTGGTTGAATGTAAACAATGCAGTATTCTTTCCATCTTCTACATATATAGGAATAGACTTAGACCATTTGATAAACTAGTCTACATAGACAATAATATAGCCATGTCCCCTAGTTGAGGTAGGATTACAATGCATAAAATCAATCCCCCATTTTTTGAAGGGACCAACAGCAATGACTGGGTGCAGCGGAGTAGGATTTGTGCACTTTTTTGGGTAAAAACATTGACAAGGAGGGAACTTTTTTACAACTTCAATACAATATTTAAAGATTGAAGGCCAAAAGTACCTAGAGAGAAATATTTTATGGGTTGTATCCATCCCATAAAAATGGATACCACATGATCTTGAGTGACATTCATTTAACACATGCTCAGCCTCTTCACAGGTTAAGCATTATCATAAAATGGAATCAATGCCATGACAATACAAAGTATCATTAACGATAAGATATTGTTTTGTGTGGTGGTGAACACGATGAAGATTTTCATGAGACAATCCAGGATGGAAGCATTGGATTTGGATATATATGATAATATCCCCATACCATGGATCAAACGTGTTAACAAGAAACAAAGACTCATCGAGAAGAGAGTCAATGGGCTCAAATTTCTCATTGATACCAGGAAGGTCACACATAAGTTCGGTAAAAATGAAATACTTCTTTGACTTGGATTTAGTAAATTCCAGGTCGAATTCTTGCAGGATAACAATCAAGCAAGAATATTCCCCCCAGATACTTAATGAGTCAAAATATAATACATGGGGTTGAAATCTACTATAACATTTATTATATGGAGCAAGATGTAATGACATAATATTTGGACAACTATGACAATTAAGTTAATAGATTACATATTCTTAGCCATTGTGATCTTCCTGTACTAACACCATGCCAAAGATGGAAGTAGATGCATCAAGATAAAGTAGATAATCTCTTATATAATAAGGAATATGTAGCAAAGGTGCATGTGTTATAGCATGTTCCATATTCTCAAATGCACGTTGAGAGAGGTCATCCCAAACAAAAGGGACGTCATTTTTCAACAGTTGCATAAAAACTTGTGTTTTTTCTGCATAATTAAATACAAAATAGCACAACAAGTTTTACTTTCCCTACAAACTTTGAAGTTGGGTAATGGTTGTCGGAGGAGGTAAGGCCAAAGTAGCCTCTACCTTCAATGGATCAATTCTGATTCCATCCTTGGAGACAATGAATCTAAGAAACCATATGGTTTCAATGAAAATATGCACTTGATGGGGTTTAAGCAAATCTTACAGTGGCGACATCTAAGGAAAATGGCCCTAAGATATATATTCCTCTTGACACTGCAAATGAGCAGGAAAATCATCAATATAGGGTTCCATTATATGCTTAATATAAAAAAGAGTAGGACATGGCTTGTTGAAAGGTGGCTCCAACATTTTTAAGGCCAAAGGGTAACTTTTGATAACCAAAGGTTCCCAAAGGGAAAATAAATGTTTTTTTTGTTGATAAGAAGGGAGTGTCTCAATCTGATTGTAGCCAAAAAATCCATCCATAAATTATAAGATGACACTACCAGCACGATTGTCGATAATTAGATAAATAAAAGGGGTGTTATATTTGTCCTTAGGACAAGCTCGATTAAGATCCCTAAAATTGATACAAACCCTAATCGTCCATTGTTATTTTGTAACAGGGATAATTTTAGAATCCCATTGTGTTAAGGGCATGGCATAAATAAACCTAGCTTTCAAAAAAATTTCAATTTCTAACTTAATTGTCGCAACTTTCCTAGGATGTACTTGGAGAATTTTTTGTTGAACATGCTTAGCATCAAGGTATGTCTTGATCTCGTGAAATACAATAAAAGGATAAATACCCAACATTTCTTTTTAGCTCCAAGTGAAAAAAATGTGGAACTCTTTGAACAGGGTTGTATATGTGTTGATCTCGAAAGGAAAACAATTTTATCCTAGATAGACATGTCCAATGATTCCTGGTTTCACCGATATGTCAATGGGAATGCCTTCAGAGACCGTGTTTTGTGTAAGGACGGGAGACTGAGTATTTTTTACTATATTGGATGAAACAAAATAGGCAAAATGATTTTCTACCAGTTGGGAATTGGGTAGGGAAGAGGATTGATGATGATAATCCTCACAAGGTGAATCATCTACGCACATCACCTCCATGATAGACTTGTTTGACGAGAAATTATTTAGGTAATAATGCAAAGATGGTGAAGGAGAGTCTAACCAATATGGTAGAGATTAAGCGTATGATGCCACCAAAAGGTGATCGTAACTGCTACATTCATCAAAGGTGGATTGGATAGCATGATAGAAAACCTTAGATGGAATAATGTATGTTGTGTCTTCAATTGATTTACCCTTATATGGACTTTCGTAAAAGGTATAAATCATATTTAACAAAGAAAATTGTGGCCTGAGGGTCAAGAGAAGTTAATGGAAAAAATCCCGTGAGTGAGGAGTTCTTAAGGAGACATACTCCTAAGTTCTTTTACTAAGGCACAAAATGTACCAAAAGAGGAACATTATTAGAAAATCCATTATTAACATCAGGGGATCAAAAATCGAGTTGGACGATGGTAAGAATATTTCCTTGGTAAGGATGTTACAGAGAAATTATTCCTATGATTTGGGGTAAACCACAACAACAAAGTGACACCAGAAATCAACTCTAGTATCAAGTATGTGTTATGAATTTAAAATGATAACAACAAAGGATAAGGCCCATACCTCAACCAGAGGTTCATAGAAGACCATCGTTGAGATTTTGATCCAGTTCTTATTACCTACAACTTGTCCTCAACAACAAATGTATCCAAGCATGTAATATGTATATAAAATGTTAGAATCTACTCTAGAATAATCCATTGAACATGTATAAAGAAAATATACCCATGGAAATTAACATAAACATTTGCACATGAATTTGGATGAGAAAGTAGTATTTCAATTAATTCCAAAACATAAGTACAAAGTGACAACCTATGTCGGCAACTCGTCTGAACCAAGAAACCAATTTCCTTCACCTCGGCCTCCACCACTTCAATCCTCCATGAAAATAAAAGCTCACAAAGACAATAGAGATCTTGGGAGATGAACATAAAAGGTTCAATCAACAAAGATAAAGGGATGCAGACTAAAGGTAATGACAATGTGGACAAATTTCACTATAGTTTCCTTACTCTCAAATTTTCTCCTCCTCTAATTATTCTCAATGGCTCAATATATAGCCCTCAAATGGGAAAAGGAGTGTCAAATCAGAGCATTTTCCATCATATGGAAGGTGAAGGATCATAACCATTGTGACTTGGCATGGAAAATCCAAAATATTTTTAATTTTGAGAACAAAACCCAATGCACACAGGTGACAGTGGATAAACATGATTATATGTGATTTGTATAATTGGTGACCTGCATGTATCAACATAAGTGAGTTTTTAATAGTTTCACTGGAGCATGAAGAATATATTGAGCAAGGGGGATGTAATGAGTCTCTAGAGGGACAAAGGTAGGCCATCAAGGCATGATGCATAAGGTGTGGAAAATCATGCTATAATATATGTCCCTAATGTGTGAGGTCAAATGGATACTTACGATGGATAAAATACACTATCAATCCCAGAAGTGGAGTAGTGAAGGCCCAACCAAAAGAACTAGCCACTCGTCATCGTATTCCAATATTGAATTTGAATACATGACTATGAATGTGAAGTATATATACAAATCCTAAGTACATATACATATAATGGCCATGAATAGGCATAATGGACATATGGCATAAGTGGTCACATCCATGTATTATATATAGTGGAATCTGGTCTCCACCTTGAATGAAGGCATCTGGTACATAGTAGAGTACACATTGCTCTAGCATGAGAACTTAAGTCCCATAGGTATTATCGAGATCAAAATAGTAGCATATATGAGAACACCACCATAGTATGGGGTATTCTATGCAAACTGTCGATGGTACATGTGACATCATGTGAATAAAGTTACTGGAGTCGAACATGATGAAACATCATTTGACTACTGGTCATCAACATATATAATTAATAGATGTGACACAACCCACCGATAATGAAAATAGGTTTCAAGGTACTGAGTACATTCAAAGTGTGTGAATAGAGGTGTTGAGGTCGAACACTTGAAGAATCCATCAATCAAGGTAGATTGTATTCCCAAGTGTCGATGAAAAGAAAATATGCCACTGATGAATGCAAGTATCAAGGTACTCAACTGGATCTAGATCATGATTCCATAATACATGATTTGAATTCGATGGAATGGAATTCGCTGGAAGGAGGGAATTAAGGCATCCCCCATCAACCAACATGAGGTACACATCGAGGTTGAATGATTTGGAAGAACTCAGACAAAGATGATGTGCATGAACCAGTAACCATGTGCATCTCTCACACATACTAGATGCAAGTAGCATGAGAAATAGACCATATTAATAGTATCTAATGATGAAAATTGTTGATATAATCAAGGAAACCAACAAAGGGGTCTAATGGAATCCAATACATAGCATGAATCCCAATGTCTGCATAGATTTGTTTGTCACCGAACATAAGGGAAACCAGTTAGTTAGCAACCAATGATGAGGTACCATCTACTGAGTTCAAGGTCACCTACTAATGATGAAAGTAGGCCTAGGGTGCTAGGTAGGACAACAACTCTATGTGATACTAGGATGGACGACATGAAAATTTAAGAGATCTGAGGAATGGCCGACTCGGGATAACAGCTTACTTTGAATAATATCATAAGGAATATGGATAAACTTAGGTAGCATAGACTCAACTGTGAATACTGATGTAACTCTATGACATAGGAGGCATCAAAAAAGGCTCCATAGGGACTTGAAGCTTAACCAATCGATGGAGAAAGATATAAATAATGTGTTCATATTCCTAAGGCCATACTAAAACCCGAATGATGATGGATGGACTCAAAAACTGTTCTTTATTCAAAAGCGACACGATAGCTTCCAACATAAGATAATCTAGTTTTTTGTCTGGATTTTTATGTTTTTTACTTTATTCAGTTTTTTCATATCATGAAATATTGGAAAAGAGTAATATATGCTTATAGTACAAAACAAATGACACCGGTTCCATGGGCAAGCAAACTAGTTCCAAGCAGTGGAACATACCTATACTCAATGCAAGGAAACATGTGCAATATAGGGACACTTGAGGGGATGTTTCCTCTAGGATAAAGGGTGATTAAGCTATAAAGGATACATAATAGGTTCTACATGGATAAGATTGAGACATGCTCAGGAAATTTGGATTCAACTTTAGGCTCATAAGGCAAGCAGATGAATGGCATGCATTTACAAATCGATATAAAAAGGTAGTCCCTGTGGAAGATGGTTGGCATAAGAGATAAGAATGAACATTGGGTTTCCACTCAAAGACATGGATGGACTATAAGGGACTCCCATACCTAAGGAGGAGTTGTGGCATGGGAACCAAATGACAAAGAGGGTTCTAACTAGGGTATACATGGTTAGGAAAGTGATACGACTTAAATAATGACACTTCTAGAAGAAGTTGGAAGGTTTCGTGTCATTAAAAAGTGGTTTCATACCTAAGGTTTATGAATCATGGTGATAGGATAATGCAATAATGCAGGTGGAATGGAATCCTATCCTATATGACAATAATGATATATACCTTCTAGATGCACGAACAAGCTCGAAAATGGTAAAATCCACGAACGCTTAACTTGAAGCTACATCAAAAAATACCCTTACATCATGATATTAGCCCATAAATTTTGTAAAATGTTAAACAAAACAGGGTGAAAACTGTGTAAAAGTGGGAAAATATTTCTATAAATACTAAAAATTTGAATTTTTACCATACCATTTCATTTTTTACCAAAAATAGTGTTTAGAAGCCCTTTTCACTCTCAATATTCAAACATCAATTCTAGGAGCTATGGGAGATGAAATCCCAAACCTTCTAGACCAAGTAAGTGCTCTCATCATGCTCTTCAATTCCACTATTTAATTTCAATTTTTAGTGGTTTAGTTTTTTGTTTTTTCAACATGGAAAATGGGTAAATTGGTCCATGCAATTCACAAATAATTGGACTACGTATAAGGGTAGGTCCACGCAGTCAATGCGAGGCATTCCTGCATGGCCATGCTACTATTCAAACTATGACTCATGTGTCCCACCGTGGATGGTTTTTTTTAATGGTTTTAACTCATAACTCTCTCTCTCTCCTTTGTAGGATGATGATCAAATGGAGGGAAAGAGAACATGATGATGTGGATAGACATGTGTGTGGAAATTTTCCCACCCAACAAGCATTGAAAATATGTGGGCTTTATAAATTTTGGAATCTTGGAAGCATGAGGACACAACCACAGTTACTCCAAATGTGTATCAAGTACTGGGACCCTAAAATAGAGGATTTCAACCTCAATGGGAATCCATTAAAGATTGAGGTTGATGACATCTAATTTTTCATTGGATTATCTAATCAAGGTGAGGTATTCAATCTTAGAGCTTGTGGATATGATGGGGGAATGATTATAGATGAATACATTGTCACATATTGTGTTCTTGACATAGAGAAAGTGGGAATTCAAGTCCCAATATAGGCCATCCATAGTGTAATCCTAAAGGTCATCATCCTACCGATGAGGATATCAAGTTAGATTGCATTACAACAGGATTCACGACCTCTCATGTTCTATGCGGTTGAGTGTATGAGACCCACAATTTATGACTAGAGCACATCATTGTTGGGGAACATGAAACATCACCTGACAGAGTGTAAACATGGACGAGCCAAGAAATTTGGGTTCACCATTCTATTGTGCAATTTCTTTTTCGATAGGGTACCGAGCATTACCCAAAGAGTAGAGGTTATTCCCCATGGTCTACGGGATCCATCCCAGACATCCTGGACTAAGGTGATGAGGCAGATATGACGTGGAAGGGTTCCCTCTCCATATTTAGTTTAGTTATTCCACTGGTGGAAGTGATAGGTTATTTCCATAGATGACTACGCCTACGAGGGGATAGAATTCTTTGGAGATAGGGACACAATGTTACCACCAAGGTCCACCTTTGCGGACGTTGGTAAGAGAAAATTTTGTTTTGCAATATTTCATTTTTTGTATTTTTTACTTAAGGAAAGAAAAAAATGTTTTTGAGTGGTGTCATGTACTAACATTAGAATCATTTTCACAAACATTAGTATGTGACGACCATAGGGTTATCCATGGAACCCACTGTTGGAATATTGGAAAATACTGAGAGGAGGGAGTGAATCAGTATTGATAACTTTTAACAATTAAAACCACTTTTAACTTATTCATTAATACACAGGATCAACAAGAAACATGGAGCACAACTTTTATCATGGAATCCCAATTGGTAAAACCACAAACACTTTATATAACTGCAAAATTATATTTACAATTTTTTTTACAAGAAACAACTTGCTAAAGACTCCAATCCCCAAGTTTCTTAGCTTCAACTCAAGGATGCTACAACACCCTAGTTTCTACCTACTACAACAGATATCGGATGCTAGAACACCCTAGTTTCCAGCCACTACTGGAAGGGGGCTACAACCCCTTGGAATGATCATCTCCAACTTAAAGGATGCTTCCACACCCTTATTTACAAGCTACTATAGGAGGGAGGTTACGACCCCCTTGCAAGCATATAGCCTTCCCTAGCACCACAAAACCACCCTAATATTATTTTTCATAACTTCAATAACATTTTTTGTTCTATGTCCTATGCTACAAATCTTCGTATCAATCCCACAAAGAAACTATGTTTTTCTTTTACCTTCACTAGCCTCTTTATTGCTTCAAATTTTCGCATTAAAAATGCAATAGACACATGTTCTGCTTTTACCTTCTCTAGCCTCTGTTTTGCACTACTTTAGATAATCATATTAAAACTAAATACACACCTCTATATTTTTCTGGGTTCTATAATGCTTCATATCTTTTTCTTAAAATCCAGGAGACACCTGTTGGTGCAAACCCAGCCATCAAAACCAGTCGATGGGGGTTCCCACTCTGTCGATTCTCAACTCATCGTGATCTCCCTAAGCATCGGCCCAAACAAGTTTTATCCTTCCCGGCAACACCCGTGAAGCGGATGAAATCTCACCCGAGATGTTCGAGGGCGATCTGTCATAACCAAGTTTCCATAGAATAAAAGAGGACTATGGGAATCGACAATTCATCAACTTATCTAATAAATATAAACATTTACTCAACCATTAACAGGACCATTCATCATTGCTCATAACCAGTCGCATCATTCATTCATAACCACAGTAGCATACTTATACGCAAACAGATCTAGAAAAATAACATCATTTAGAAGCAAAAAGCATTGCATCATAGATCCATGTCACATATTCAATAATCATTCATCATCAGATTGCAGAAATAGTAAGAAAGAAAAATGATAAAAGAAACAAAATTCAGATCAACTCCTACCTTGTCATATTACTTCTGTGCAACAATCCACAGATTCAAAATAATCCACAATTCAACCAGTTCACTCTGTTACTCTATCTCCATCTCAGTCTTAGTATTAATCTCCTCCTCCTCTCTACATTTGCAATTATACTTCTATTTATAGACTTGTGCCTTTACATTCAAGGTCCACTTCTAACTAACTCATAACCAATTCTTAACTGAATCTACAAAATAATGACCAATATCCATAAAATATGATCCAGAGTACAAAAAGGTGACACTAAATATACAAAATATTCAATTCTCTGCTTGCGTGTCGATATTCCTCTTGCTCGATGTCTTTTGAGCTTGTGCAGCATCCATGATGTTGTGCAACTAATGTGTCCAAAATCCCTGCCAACAAGCCCCCAACACAATCTTGTATCTCTCCCTTGAACCACGCTTAGCTGGACATGGTAAACTCAATGATCTTGGCTTTGAAATCTATAAATTGCTGAGTGATCACTTTGACCTGCTTCTTGACCCATTCAGTAATATCCTGGCTCACATTTATATCATGGTTGATAGGGTGCTCAACCATCTTTGCAACAATGTTTTTTTTCCTTCTTGTGTGGCTTGGTGTGTAGAGACCGCTTTTACTCATAGTTGTGCTCTAATCTCCTAGAACTCGTCTAATTTTTCACTGCGTTGTTGCTTCCTTTCTTTTGCACTTGCGACTCACTGCTGCAAATCCTTTAGTTCCAGCACCTTGGTGATTTGCATCATAAATGGCATTGATTTGAGCAACATCTTCAAGGTCTCCAATTTCCCATCCACTTCTTGCAACTATGCAGTTAGTTTCTCTAGTTCTTTGTCCTGCACTATGCTACCCCAAACTTGCGTAGTGGCATCTGTAACTTTTTTGGCGTCCTTCTCTAACTCACGAGCTACGTTTCCAACTCTTCTATCTCGTCCTTCCTTGTAGATATCTTTTATGGTGGTGTGGAGGGGTGTATCAACGCATCCAAAATGTTGGTTTTGCTCTATAGCTACTCAATAATAGCTCCAAGTTTCTTTGCTCTGGCTACCACATCCATCTCTATGGTGCTCTCCAAGACATGCTGACAAGCATCTGGTACTACCTCTTCCAATTCAACTCGGCTACTCTTCAACTCCTTGATCTCCTCTACAGTGTTCATCCTCAATTCCTTGTGTGCTCTTTTCAGTACTTCTATCTCCCATGCCTTGTCTTCTGTAAACTTTTACTTTGCACGGTGCAACTCTTCTACCTCTATTTGCATTGCTTCTTATTTCTCTTGCGACCGCAGGTACTAGTCATTGATATCCTTCTTCCTATCAACCAAATCCTGGCAGGAAACTTGCTACATGGATATCAAAGTTTGGGTAGACAACCTATTGATATCTAAGGAAACATTCTGCAGCTGTTATAGGGAGGTATTCAAGTCCTCCCATTCGGTGTCAATCACAGTGGGGGGAATTTAAACATTCCTAGCCCATGTCTCAGTGCTGATTAACACATCCTCCTATGTAGCTGCGTTCTCTGGTACTCTTTTCAAAACGATATTATAAATAGAATACAATTTATCTCTTACCTTGGTGAGTCCTTCCTATGTTGATTTCTTCATTTTCTTTGCAGTGGAATCAGTCGCATCATTAACAGCCTTGACAAGTCAGTGCAGGTGTGCTTCCATCGCTGACACAGTGTTTGTTCACATCCTGATCCATGCACCTCTTTGCTCTTATTTCCTGGATTATGCAATGCATTTCTGGGTCAGTAGGTGTCTCTGTCAATGAGTCATCATCCACTTAGTGGTCATATTTTTCGCATGGGATCCTCAAGTGCATCCGCTGATTTTTCTATTGAAAATTTTTCTATACTAATTAGTTCTCGCCACTCCATGAGCCAACCATTAATCTCTGCCTACAAATCCGTATCAAACATCTTGTACCTCATTGGTACCCATTTCTTGGCGGGGTCTCACCACGTGTGAGCGTAAACAGTGTGGGTTCCAATTGAAAAATGTGCAATCCTCCAATACTTTGTCATAGCTTCCTCTGTCAGTCTTGGAAATTTTCCTACTACCACCTGTAGTGCTTCCCGGTAGACCCACAATTGGGTTGAGGAATCTACCATTCTCTCTACTTCCTTAACACACCATAAGTTCTGATATCTGGAACCCTTGCACACCTCTACTGCTTTGACATCCATCCCCTAGTAATTATTTAGTTCCATCCAAGATACCAGCGCTATCAAAATGAGGATCCCATTTTATGTAAATGAGCTTGCACCCACCTATTCGGCCTCTACATCCTCGACTAGTTGGTTCATCAGAAAAAAAAAGGACCAATTCATTTGTGTGCCTTGCGCACATAACTCAACACGTGCAACCACCCCGAAATTTCATTGAACCGGGTGGCTCTTCCTTACAACTTTACTAGCCAAAATCCTGGCACCAATATGTACTGCATGGTCATCGATGTTATCGATGTGGCAGGATTTCCCATCATGCTCTAGAGCTTAGCACTTCTTTAGAATCATTGCCAAATTCCTGTCATTATCTTTCCCTTGGATATATTGTGAGGAGTCTGGCCCATCCTTGGGTAGCCCCATTATTGTTGAAATCAACTCCACCATGACTGCAAACAGCTCATCTAGCCATAAATACCCACCATGAAAACATGCCAAAAGTTGTTTCACATATGCATTCACCTCAGTTGGTCTCCCAAAGTGCGACATATTGATTAACCCAAATAATCCGGCTTTGTCTAGTCCTCTTGCCCAGTCGTGCAGAATGCGCTCTATCAGGGCATCTTCTACTGATGCGATTGGAAAATATGGCTCCTTCGCAACATACTTTAATGCAAGCATGGCGTGGTCTTTTTACCTCTTCTACATCAGTGAAGATAGAATATTAGATGTGCATACCATCCTATATGGTGTCTTCGACATCCTGATATGGTATCTCTGATTCTTCATTGACTTCCTGGCGTGCGCACCAGGACGACTAGGAGAGATGTATCTAGGGATTTCTTTGATAGACACCCCTGCTCTAGTAGTAGATTCCATAACTTTAGGGCTCAATGTCCCTGTCTGTGGTGTATCTTCTCTATGATCCCTTGTGGTTGTTCTGGTCCATTGCGTCTATGATGTTGGAGAAATAGGCTTCTGCGCCTTCCTCTTCGAGGAGCCAACTTACATGTTGGTGACTTCTTCCTCGATTACAGCTGGTATGAGCGGTGAATCTCACTCACTCAAAATCTCAATGGTGTCTGGGTTACTCTACATTTCACACCAATTCCTCTCACAACTTAGTAAGCTCATGCCCTCTCTGGACTTATTAACTTTCTTCAACTTTTCTCAAGAGCTCGCTCGACAACTCAGTAGCTCTTCTCCTCAACGTACTTCAACTTTACACAATGGTGTATTCCGACTGCATTAAGCGTCCTCTTATAGTGGAAAATCACCTCATACTTCAACATTATGAAATCAATTCGATCATCATGACCAAATTATTCATTAATTACCTGAATCTGTCATCGATTCTGCCAACCCAATAGTTAGCTTTGACATCATTACATTTCACTTCTACAAGCATTGTCGTTTAACTACTTTAACTGTCTGCATTTATGACTAATGTAACTTATTCTTGTAGCCCTATGGCTATCGTAGCATGACCTCCTAACTACACTCCTAAATCCTATTCTTATGCAACCACCTCCTCTTGGTACGCCTTCCATTCATCCATCATCCTATCTAGTTTTTTTCTCATTACACAGTGCCTTAAGCACCGCACAGTTCCAGGCTTGTCCTATAGGGCTTCAACCTACTACCAGTCACTAGCTTTGGTAGTGTCGGGCCATCAAGATGCTGCAACTGAATTGTGCCTCCTAAGGTAATGGAATTAACAAGATATGGACCTAACCAATGCATCTGTAACTTACCTGGATGCTTCATGAACTTACGGTCGTATAGTAGTACCAAATATCCTTTATGAAACTATTTTTTCTTTATGTGACAATCATGTCAAGCCTTCTGTCAATCCTTCTCGATGGATTGATGGAAACCTGCTAAAAATTGGTCCTCTTCAAGCAGTATCAACTACACCATGCGCTCCTCTAGAGCTGCTTCATCATCCATGCATGTCGCTTCTGTAATGCACAAACTGGGGACAATGTACTCCATAGGCATGACTGCCTCTTTCCCATATACCAATTTGAACAATGTCTTCCCCTTCAATATCTTGCAAGTGGTGCGATATTCCCACAACACTGCTAGAATCTTCAAGTCCTAGTCATCGCGGTTAGAATTACATACCATGGTAAGCGCATGCTCCAAGATCTTGTTGAAAGCTTCTACTATTCCATTTGCTTGTGGATGATATGGTGTACTTTTCTTATGTTGTATTTGCAACTCCTCTGTTAGTTTTCTTACTATGCGGTTGATGAAGTGACTACCTTGGTCACTCATCAATATCCTTGGACATCCAAACCGCGTCACACTATTGTCAAGAAAGAATCTTGCTGTTGTTGCAATGGTGCAATCCACGACTGGTGTGGCCTCTTCCCACCTCGTCAAATAGTCTATCTTTTTTATTATGTAACTCATGCCAGTTCTCTTCCTAGGGGGGTTGATTGGACCCATAAAATGCACAACCCATTTATCAAAAGGCTGCAAAGTTACTAGCGGTACTAGCGGCATCTCATCCCATTGCGATGGTTTTCCAGTGTGTTGACAGACATCGCATGTCCATGCATAATCCATGGCATCATTATGTAAAGTGGGCCACCAGAGCCCTACGCGAAGCACCTTTTTTGTAGTAGCGCAACCTCCATCGTGTCCAAAGGTGACCCCCTAATGTGCTTCCACCAAAATTTTCCCTTCTCATGCGGTAGGACACAACACCACAAAATCTAGTCTGATCCAAGTTTGTATAGCTTCCTTGCAATAAACTAGAAATTCAAAGCCTTGACTACCAAATTCTTCTTCTGTATTGTTGAGAAATCTTCCAGCGCAACTTTCGTCGCCAAAAACTAGATTATTTGTTCATAATAATCATCTGCCGTGTCGACTCTAAATAACTGCGCATTGGGCAATCCTTCTTCAATATTGGTGGGTTCCTCGTCTGTTTCAATTCGGGACAAATTATCAGGGCCAGCATTTAAGCGACCCAGTTCACAATTATCTCAAAATCAAATTCCTAGAAGAGAAGTAGCCAGCCACATATCTTCCCCCCCAACAAAGGCTTATGGACTAGGTACTTCAAAGTAGAATGGTCTATAAACATATCTAAATGACCGCCTAAGAGGTAATTCCTGAATTTTTGTCGTGCATATACCATCGACAGACCTTCTCTCTATGTGGCTGTAAATTTTTTATTAGATGACAACTTCCGATTAGCGAAAGTGATCGGATGATCTAGATCCCCTTCTCCTGGTTGCGCGAGCACCATGCCCGGTGCAACAGATGATGCATCCACATGGCCATGGAACTCCTTGTTCCAATCCAAGAACCAAAGTATTAGCACCGAAGCCATCTTGGCCTTCAGTGTATCAAAGCTTCCTTAACACTCTTGACTCCATATAAATGCGGCATCTTTCTTTAATAATTTTTCCATAGGGGTTGTAATCGCAACAAAACCTCTAATGAAATTGCGATAATATCCTGTCTGCCCTAGGATTGCTCTAAGAATCTTCACATTTGTAGGTGGCGGTAAGCTCAAGATCAATCCAATATTCGTAGGGTCAACCAGTAGTCCTTGCTTGCAAACTATGTGACCTAACAACATCCTGAAAGGTGCGCAAAAGATACACTTCTTGGAGTTTAACGCAATCTGATGTTGTCGACATATTTCCAGCATCAATCGTAGGTTTTCCAGATGATCCCTAATCATATCATACACTGTCCAATCATCCATGTAAACTTGAATAAATTTCTGAATAAAATCTTTGAATGCAATGACAACAACTCAGGAAAAGATCGTAGGCGCATTCTTCAACCCAGAAGGAATCACTGTGTATTGGAAGTAGCCCCATTCAGTAACAAATGTTGTCTTATGTTGATCTTCTCTTGAACGCCTACTCCTTCCAATAAGACAATACATAAGACAACATAATACATAATACAACATAATACATAAGACAATACATAAGACAACATAATACATAATACAAGACAATGAGTAACCAGAAAATACATCTCTAAATGAGTACATCTCTTGAACACCTACTCCTTCAAGTACTTCATCTATGAATGGTGTTGGAAATGGATCATGATTACAGGCATCGTTCAATTTTCTCATATCGACACAGATTCAAACTTCACCTATTTTCTTGTCTTGGACCACCATAGGACTGATCCATTCTAATTATTTGAATGGCTCAATTATTCCAACATCCAACATCCTATCCAGCTCGACTTTAACCCTTTCCTTGTATCATGGATTCAAATGATACAGCCTCTACCTTACTATTTCATGTCAGGTTTTAACGAAATCTTCATCTCTCCCAAATCACCCAGGATCCCCTTCATTTCCAAGAATTTGGTTGGAAACAGATCTTAAAATTCATGCAAGAGATCTGTGATCTTTTCCATGGTCTCTTCATTATAGTAGTCCCCAACACTTGCAAATTTTGGGTTTTCTTCTGTCCCAATGTTGACTTTTCTAATCTTCAGTGAATGATTCATGGGATCGGTCAGTATATCTGGTGCTGCGACATTCCTACTCCCTTCTGTTTCTGGAATATTGATATTTCGCAACTCATCATCATCCTCAGTTCCACCAAACACATTATAACATTCCATCATCAACTACATGTGGAAATACACATGTGGGTCCAATGTATGTGAAAATGGCACTATATTCAACACCACATCGCGGATGATATGAACTACATTATGGACATCCGGATTGGCATCCTTGAAACTAAAGGTATGAACAAAGCAAAGCATCATATCTTCCCAAGTGGTTATTTCTCTATGCAACTCTGCTGATACATACCATGACCTCGGTATTTCATCCAAGGTGTGAATGAAGGAATGGACGCATTCATCCTTTGGTCATGATGCCCATAGGGTCTGACATTCCCTCAAGTGAATGATGGATTCATTCTGCCTGGTGTACTTTCTAGCATGATATATTTCTGTGTCACCTAAGCGCACTTTCATCAATCATCGACACTACTCCCATCCATTAATTGTCTTCTTATGAGTCACCCACCAACGTGCTGGAGTAGCCTTTAGTGCTTCCTCCAGCGCCAACAATCATTGTGGTTCTGATACCTTTTCTTCAAAATCCATTAATAATGCAGAAATATTAGGCAGCCCCTCATAGATTAGAAATTTGACAGTCTCAATCACAACATGGCATAGTGACTGCATGATCAGACCACACATTAGAGGAAATTTCAACTCAAAATGAGCCTCCTAAAAAGAATTAATAAAATAATAGTTAAAATAATAAAATAATATTTATTAATTTTGGAGGAAGAAAAGAAAAAAACTACTTTCTTGTTTGTATTTTCGACATATCTCCCCTTGTTTTTACTCAAATTTTGATAGGGAGAGCTCGTTGGATGCGGAATTAAATTCCACATCCAACGAGTACCCACTCGGCATACTTTTGATGGACCCTGCTACCCCAAAAACAAGAAATACCTGAAAAAACGTGATGATGATGTCATCATCACATTTTTTCAGGTATTTCTTGTTTTTGGGGTAGCAGGGTCCATCAAAAGTATGCCGAGTGGGTACTCATTGGATGTGGAATTTAATTCCACATCCAATGAGCTCTCCCTATCGAAATTTGAGTAAAAACATGGGGAGATATGTCGAAAATACAAACAAAAAAAGTAGTTTTTTTACGATACCTATCCCCAAATTTATATTAAAAAAGTGTTTAAGACCTATACGGTATTTCAAATTTAAATCAATTTCATTGGCTAACACATTATGACATGGAATTTGAATAAAAGTTAAAAGGCCCATTTTGAGTTGAAATTTCCTCTAATGCTTTCTCAATGAAACGTTGTGCATGTGGTTTTGCCAGTTTTCTAACACATCATCTGAATCAGAAAGTGCAGAACTAGCGATGCGCAAATGAAGTTATCCATCAGCAATTGGGTGGACGTAATCCTCTGAAATGTTGTAAGCATGATCCCATCCCCTGACAACTTCATCTTTCACTGGTTCAATATATCTTCGCCCTTCGTTTGGATCCATACAAGTAATGACTCTGATGTCTTGATTCTCAAATGTCATCATTATCTTCTTAAAGTTAATTACTACCATACTATTGTTGGCCCATTTGATCCCCAGTAATGCGGGATAGGAGCCTCCGCCATCCAAAAATTCAATTACATCAAAATCAGCATAGGTCTTCATGTCTTCGACATCCACAACTAGGTTTGACACACGACCGATTGGTTGTACTTTGGCCTAATTAGCCAATCACAACTACATAGGGGACCAACCCAACGTTGGCCTCCCCGTTTTTGCCATGTCTACTTTGTCAGGATATTCACATTTGATCCTAGATCTAGAATGAATGAATCTACTTCATAGTCCCCAATCTGAATGTTCATGTGCATCTCTTTTCCCATATTTTTCTTATGCAAGGAGTTCACTGCAGATTCCTTCCTCTCCTTACCCGGTCGATGCAACATATTCTCAATCTTGACAAGATCATCGGGATCTCTTGCCAGCAAAAAGAAACTCTCAAATAATTTTTGTAAGGTACCATGTTGCCGCAATGGTCTTGGCTCTAATGAATAATCAAAAGCAGAGGCCATTTCGTAAATAGGTGACTTACCAAGGTTTCTTTAGATCGTATCCTAAGCTTCAAATAATGTATCTCTTTCAGTAGAGATATCAAATGGTGCCTTCTTCTTCCCAGCCAGTCGAACATGCGGACGGGGACCATCTTGTCTAGTCGTCACACTGCCTTGTGTGACAATAGTAACATCGACACCCTCTGCTCTTGGTTCTGTTGAGATTGTCACAACTATCGATCCTTGATTCTGGTTCATTGGTGGATTCTAGTTCATCGGTGGATTCTGGTTCAATGGCGGGTTCATGGGTTGATTAACAGTCTGATTCTGAAGTAGAATTTGATTCTGAGCTTGGTTCAACAACTGATTATGGTTCTAGAGCTGGTTTTGATTCTGCAATTGGGTCTGATTCTGTAATCGATGAGCGTTTCCTGCCTGCCATATTGCGATTAATTGTGGATAGTTGTTGAAAGTGTGTTTAATTATAGTACAGTATGTACACAAACACTGCAATTGTGGGAAATCTCTCTGGTAATGTTTGAATACCCCACAACTATAACACTGGATAGGTTCACGACCTCATCCTCCTCCTCTACCAAAGCCTCCTCCTCTTCCTCAGAATCCTCCATTGAATCCTCCATGTTGCTGGTACTACGGCTAAGCCAATTGTTGTGGTGGGGGATTCGGCTACTACTTAATGTAGTACGCTTCTTGAACATACTATGGCTCTGACGGAGCCATCGACATCTTATTATACTACGGCTGTGGTGCGAACTGTGGTTGTGGTTTCGACAGTATGAAATGCATCTGCGGTGGTGTTGTATACTACAACTAAGGTAGATATTGTACCACCTGAGGTTACAGCTATGATTTTTGAATTCTACGATGATATTCACCCTTCACATAGTATGATTCATATGTCCTTTCCTGAATCAGGGCATATGTATGACAATATTTATCTTCATGTCCCAGAGATCGACAAAATGAGAAATATAGGTTTTCTGGCTTCGTCACCATCTTCTGCATGTATCCACATTCCTCATGTCGATGCCCATAGACTTGGAATATGTAGAACCATGGTACACTATTGCAAATCAGTGGGTTTGTGCCCCAGATAATAGAAAATTTTGGAAATTAGGGAAAGTATCTTTGGTGTGTCCATTCGCACAACATCGAGTGCACCAAAGATCTTCACGATTCTCTTTCACCTTCTTAATGTCTTGTAACTGAAGCATCAAGTTCTCTAGCTGCTCCTAAATCTAGTTCATGCCAATTGCGCTTTCTCCAATAGCCGAATCCTCCAACTTCATTGTGATCTCCAGAGCCTCTCTCTGCGTCATAGTCTTATGCTCCATTAGCAGGTGCCAGATATGAGATACCAACGCTGCGATGAACCATTCTTTGTGTTGAACATTGCTCATATCAAAACTAACTCTTGCCATCAGTGTATTAAATATTTGGTCAAAGTCCCAAATGGTCTCATTAGGAAATTACTTAATCTCCTTTAACTATGTAATATACTGTGCTTAATATTTTGGTTTTCTAAATTCTTCAATTAGTCTTTTCCTGACTTCATCCATTTTTTTAAAAGGGGTCCCCGTAGGAACTTGTATAAATTTCATGTACCAATCTAGCACACGAACCCGAAGAGTGTTCACCAATTGACCCTTCTTGACATCATCGTAAGTGGTCTATCTAATAGTCCACACTATATCGCATGGAAACCAGTACTGGTTAGGATCGTCGGTCCTGATTCCATGGACCAAAGGTAACTTTGTGTCATTGTCCACCATCCTAGTCCTTATTCCTACAGATGTTGATTTACTACTAGATTGTTGCTGGCACATCAGACAAGTTAATTCTATAAAATATAATGGGAAATTCTGAGAAAAAATATTCATGAGGACCGTCGTGTATGTATCTCACCAACCACTTATCCGTCATTAGTCCAGGGTTCTGATTTTTTGCCTCAACAAATTCATGTAGCTTCTGGTTAAACCAATCTTGAATTGCTGGTCTCGTCGGATGCCACATATCCTCCTCTCAGTTGCAACAAGGTCCCGACAATGGAACCATTTGTTGGTGCAAACCCATTTAGCAAAACTAGTTGACAAAGGTTTCCACTCTGTCGATGCTCAACTCACCACGATCTCCCTGAGCATCGACCCAGACAGGTTTTATCTTTCCTGGCAACACCCACAAAGTGGATGAAGTCTCACTCGAGATGTTCGAGGGATAGTTGTCGGAACCAAGTTTCCACAGAATAGAAGAGGACTATCGGCATCGAAAATTCATCAACTTATCTAAAAGATATAAACATTTACTCAACCATTAACAGGACCATTCATCATTGCTCATAACCAGTCACATCATTCATTCATAACCACAGTAGCATACTTATACACAAACAGATCTAGAAAAATAACATCATTTAGAAGCAAAAAGAATCGCATCATAGATCCATGTTGCATATTTAATAATTGTTCATCATCGGATTGCATAAAAAGTAAGACAAAAAAAACAACAACAACAACAATTCAGATCAAATCCTTCCTTGTCATACTACTTCTACGCAACAATCCACAATTCAACCAACTCACTCAGTTTCTATATCTTTGTCTCAGTCTTAGTATTAATCTCCTCCTCCTCTACATTTGCAATTCTACTTCTATTTATAGGCTTGCGCATTTATATTCAAGGTCCACTTCTAACAAAAACTTAACCAGTTCTTAACTAAATCTACAAAACAATGACCAATATCCATAAAATATGGTCCAAAGTACAAAAAGGTGACACTAAATATACAAAATATTCTATTCTCTGCTTACGCATTGATCTTCCTCTTGCTCGATGTATTTTGAGCTTGTGCAGAATCCGCGATGCTGCACAACTAACGTGTCAAAAACCCCTGCCAACATCACCTTATTTTTTTTGAAATTGTTTATAAATACCTTTAACACACATCTCATCACATATCTTCATTCTTGGAAACTTGTGTCTTTTCATTTGAAGATCATACCCTTTTACCAAACTCACACTATCGTGTCCTCTCATTAATTAACTATGTTGTTATACAGTCATGTCTTTTATTAATCATAATAATATTATCTATTTAAAGAATGAGAGCCTTTGCTTCATGATTTTAAATTATGTTGTAATAATAAACATGTTTATCATAATTTATGTTTATAATTTATACAGTCATGCATTTTCTTATTAGTCATAACTCTTCAAATATTAATGTTTGTATTCTTCATATTCGTTACTAAACACTCCCTTCAGAATATATAAACCATTCAACCTCCTCCATCTTCAGATTTTCATTTCAGTTACAGGTTTCTTCATTTTATTATGTATGAAGGAGTTTTCTAGAAATGCCTGAATTATCTTTCCTTCCATATTTTTTCTCAATTTAGCAAGTTTATATCTCACAAATGTGATCACCAAATGGAGAACTAACACTATGAATAGATAGACAGTTCACCAAATAATGGATTTGTTCCATTAGATGAATTTATTGGTACAAATACAACATCTAGCGGGAATTTTAAAATGGCCTCTCAGACTTCCTGTGTTTATCACTCAGATATGCAAACATACTTTTTCTCAAAGTGGAAGGATTATATATCGCATGTGTGACCACCAGAGAGAATTATGATACCATGGATAGGTAGAAATATTAGCAAGAAATAGGTTCATATCATTAGATGAATTTATTGACATAAATACTGCATTTGTGCACGCATTTTACTGAAATAGTGCAAATCAATCCAGAAGGCACTTTTGGCAGACTAATATCTTAACCCACAGAGACTGTTTGGAAAAAGTGATCATATGGTTAGATGAAAATATCAACATTCTATTCATATACCCTCAAAATTATTTAGTCCATCAAATATAAATTATGGCATGCATTTCCCCGAGGCCACTTAGGCAATTTTTACTGAACTGGTGCAAAACAGCCTGAAACCCTGTTTTGGTTGACCTGTAACTTTGTCTTCAAGCACCTTTTAAGGTAAATGAGATCATGTTCATATGCACACATAAAAAATATAAATCCTTATGGTATCATATAATTTTTATCAGTATCCTACAAAATATGGAGGGTATTTTACTAGGGTAACTTAGATCGATTTTCCAATACTTAGTCAATTTTCAGTGTTTCAACAAATTTTCCAAAATAGTCTTATTGGCATCGGGATTGAACCCCAAAGGTTGTGGAAAGGGCTCACTCCTGGGAAACAACAGAACTACTTTAGACCGTGCTTCTATCCCAGCACGATCAGAGAGGGATCTCTCGTTTACTTGTCACGTTTGCTCACGCAAGATATTCTATGGAGAACGGTCAAGATGTCAGATTCCTGAGTGGGATAGGTATGTTGTTATAAGGTGTAGGTGGGATGATCAGAGAGAGGGGCCATTGGGGAATGGATTCAATAGACTGGGTATGGAACATGTTACAGGAGGTAAACAATTGTAGAAGTTAACAGATAGAGGCAAGGTGACCATCCATCCTTCAATTAGGAGATATTGAGCAGGTGGATAGTGGATAAGAGGAAACATCCCATCACGCAAAGCATATACAGGATGAATTCTGCACAAATTTAGAAGAAATTGTCTTAAAATGTTTGAAACAAAGGGCCGAGAGCATACAGGATGAATTCTAGCCCTTATACACTACTGTTCAAACATGAAAGCAAATGACAAACTAGAATGAAAAACAGGATAAACATTCACGTAAGGAAATTACATATCGAAAGAAAAGATGACGCATGAATCTCCGCCATGGAAAATTATCATTCCTCTGCAACTTTATTCATATCACAGAAAGCCAAAAACACATTACAATGGAGAGCCTTGGCCCTTTTTATTTTCCCAACCAACCCTCATCTCCCTCTACCGGGAGTGTATTTATACTATCTGAGACCTAAGACTAATCTTCGAAACTAAACCTAAAAACTGTTTTCAGTCACAATTAGACACTGACAGTCGAGAGAGTGGTACTATCACCATGATTTACAAATATCAACAAACATTATGGAGTGAGTGGGTGTGCTCGGCTTGGGTGACAGCCCAACGTTTTCTGTTGTTGTTGTAGATTTCGAGGACGATGCCTTTCTAGTCGCTTTCAGGTGAGTCACCATTGACTGGGTTTTGGACTCCTGTTGAGTCAGCATAACACTCCTATCTGCCTTAAATTTGTGTCCCTTCCATGATCAAAGGAATCTTTTTGCATGGACACAAACTAGCAGGGAAGTTTGCATCTTTCCTCTATTTAACCCTCTCGACATCCCGCCTCCTCTCTAGGTAACACTGTTAGACAAGGGGTGCAGAAGAAGGTTCATATTGCCTCCGACCAAGGAAAGCTTCTGCAGTGGCTTGTCATTCTTATACACCTCACCTATAGTGAGGTGGGATCTCCCATAGGAAATACAATGGAGTGCACCTCAACCAGACCCGTCACCTTTGGTAAGTGGAGTTCACAAATAGGGCGGTGTGGGAATTGGACCCCTAATGCTACCACCCAAACAAGTACTCCCATAAAGAGCAGTATGGGAATTTCTTCCCATGTGGAGGCTTCAGAGGCAGCGATGGTATCAGGGGCTCCTAGAAAATCACCTACGGGGCCTAAGTGCCCATTCCATGTGCGACTGGAGGTGTGGGAATCTGAATACGGGTATATCTCTCAAAATTCTTCATGTCTGCACCCCTATGGCTGGTGTCATCCTTGGAGTGGGAAACCAAGGTGACGGATAAGCATAGAAACTAACTCTCCAACCATCAATACACATAAACAGACAAGATTTTCGAACCCAATCACCATTGCCAACTTCTCAAACTTCTATGGACTCGTAACAGAACAAAACCCTAGGCTAAAATGTATGCTAGCTTATTCCTGTTAGCCAAAAATACACACCTCCTGCGGACAAGAGTTGGCTCCCTAGTCTGAATGGTTTAGATTTAGAAAAAAACACAAACACGGAATGCTAGACTCTCCCTAGATATGGTTAATCACTTGAATGGAATGCCATGATTCTTTTCTCAATGTTTGTCCTCTCTATCCCTTCAGAAGAACCTGTAAAAGATGGAAAAAAACAAGAAAAGAATGATAGCATACAATATAATGAACTAGATCTATGCTTGTGATCAAGGAATCAAGCAATACATACATATGAAATAGTAAATATGGGAAACAAAGACATTCTTTATTAATAAATGATTGGAGAGACTAAAACCTTCCTGCCTTGGTGTCGAGAGTTCATTCCAATGGTTCCTTGCATCTAACTTCACCTTGCCTCCAAAGACTCAAGAATTATTTTGACAGAGTTTGGGTATGCAACACAATTCTTCATCCTTTTTCCCATGGGGGGTGAGCTAGTATTTAAAGGCATGAGAGGATAGGTATGGTTGAGGATCTCATGGGTGAGGTGGATATTATATCCTAAAAGGGAGGATCTCGAGCTCCCGTTGGTGCTAAACCATAGGAATGAGGCTCCACGAAGGCAAGCTTCGAGAATCCTCTCGAAGCTTCTCTCTTTTTCCTTCAAAACTCAAGCACCGATTTTCCAAAGAAGCAAATAGGAGGTGATAAGGGGACACCACTTCTTTCAATAAGGGAAAGAGTGGTGGCACCTCTCTTTTCCTATGTATCAGGAGTGGGGTTGGCTCTTTTCTTCTTGGGTAATGCTTTTCGCCAATAAGGAAAGGGCGTTACCAGCTCAAAAGAGGGAAAATTGCAAGGGGTTAATTTATTCCTTCATTTCTCTAGGGAAACTATGAGAGATTGGAGAAAAAAAGGGAATACCTATCTCATAACATGAGGGTGACAAGATTTTGGTTTGTTATCCGGAATGCTAGACTCTCCCTATATTTGGTTAATCACTTGAATGGAATGACATGATGCTTTTCTCAAAGGTTGTCCTCGCTATCCCTTCAGAAGAACCTGTAAAAGATGGAAAACAACAAGCAAAGAATGATAGCATACTATATAATCAACTAGATCTATGCTTGTGACCAAGGAATCAAGCAATACATACATATGAAACAGTAAATATGGGAAAGAAAAACATTCTTTATTAATAAATGATTGGAGAGACTACAGATATTGGAGGATAGGTATGGTTGAGGTTCTCATGGGTGAGGTGGATATTAGATCCTAAAAGGGAGGATCTTGAACTCCAACTAGTCCTAAACCATAGGGATGAGGCTCCACAAAGGAAAGCTTCGAGAATCCTCTTGAAGCTTCTCTCTTTTTCCTTCAAAACTTGAGCACCACTTTTCCAAAGAAGCAAATAGGCGGTGATAAGGGGCCACTGCTTCTTTCAATAAGGGAAAGAGCAGTGGCACCTCTATTTTCCCATGTATCAGGAGCAGTGTTGGCTCTTTGCTTCTTGGGTAACACTTTTCGTCAATGGGGAAAGAGCGTTACCAACTCAAAAGAGGGAAAAATTGCAAGGGGTTAATTTATTCCTTCATTTCTCTAGGGAAAACTTTGAGGGATTGGAGAAAACAAGGGAATACCTATCTCATAACATGAGGGTGATGAGAATTTGCTATAACAGAATGCCCCCCAAAGTATAATGGCTAGAAGGAAACGATAGGAAATATACTTGAAATAACAAGGTATAGTATCGAGGCAAAGGACCAATGGTCGGAACTTCTCAAACATCACAAAATTTCTGCAACACATTTTGATATATGTCCCAAATGACTCACAACATGGCTGCCAACCAATACAATGCAGATCCATGTAAGATACAAAAAATTCATGGCTACTAAAATACAGCGTAGATCCATGCAAAGAAGACTCAAATTTGGACATAGCTACCAAACATACAATGTAGATCTATGTCATACAGACGCAAATTTGAGCATAGCCACAAACATACAAATGTGGATCTATGCTAGGACTCATACAAATACTCCATCGCAACCCAGGGAAAGCAATGGGCACTTAACAAATGCCTAGGTTCTTCGTCTCATCTTCCACAAATTATGATTCTATCCATGTGATTACAATGATCTGAAGTCGAACATGGTAGAAACCACTTGATTACCGGTCAATCATGTGAACCATTAACAAGTGCGAGGGAGATCACCATTAATGTCAATGATTCCGAAGGTACCCTAGTACAATCTACTAAGTGTGAATAGATGTTTTGACGTCGAACACCTAGTGGAATCTTTTGATCAAAGGTCAATGATGTGAACCTATTTCAAGAGAGAGAGAATCTATCATCGAGGCATACAGATCTCAAGATACTAAACTTGTTTCTAAGACTAATTCTTGGATAATGAGCTGATGTCGATAGGAATAGTCTCGTCGAAGGAGGGCCATGATGAATCCCACATCGATGACGTGAAAATTGGAACAAAGTTATAGAATTTTTAGTATGATGTAACCATAGGACTGACTCAAAAAAAAAAAATTGACTGAAGGTGTAAACTCTCACAACAGTTTCCCTTTTGAACATAAGGCGACATGACCGAAGAATTGGCAGCATTGACTCGACGAGGTGGAACACAATGCGGCAATGGAAAATGCAATATTTGAGAGATTCAAAGGATTGGCATGATGCATGAAAATGGATCTATTCGGAAACAAGTTGAATACCCAATTGACTGAATGAAATGCAGACAATAGCCATGTTCAAAGGTGACTAACAACTGTCATTATTGCAAAAAAATTTCCCTTTCCCTTAATTTCCCCATAATGATTGTTGAGTGCCTCTTTTCTTTTTTACGAGTTCAAAGAGGGTAACAAACACTCGTTTTAGCTCATCCTTCAGACAAGTCCAAACTCATATGTTTTACGAACCTGAGAAAGGATGGGTTCATTCCCAAAAAAGGGTCTTTCAATGTTTAATTTAACGAGTCCAATGAAAGAAAAATCAGTGTATTTCATGTTTAGAGAATCTAAACAAACTAAAGAAAACTCCAAAGGGTCCTTTTTCTTGTGATTTAGTCCCTAAGGCCCGAAAAAGTATAAAATAATACCTTAGAGAAATCTTCTAGTCATGATTGGCTAGAGTGTACATTTTTCGTAAGTAGTGCCCCCTAGTCTGAGAAAGGGGTAAACTATCACTAGGAGGACGACTCTTCAGGTCCTTTCATGAGCGTGAAGAAGACAAGTTCACTCGGCAATCTTTTCACATTTTAAGAGTCTGAAAAGAGCATAAAGAAGACTCTATTAACCTTTTTCATGTTTGAATCCAGAGCACAAAAAAGTAATAAACTAAGCTCAAACCAAATTTCATGTCTTAACCAGAGCACAAAAAATTAAAAGTAATCTCAACACCATCTTACTATTTTTAACGAGCTCAAAGATCAGTTGAAAGAATGCTCTAAGATTAGTTTCATTTTTACACAAGCTCGAAACCAATGGATAAACTATGCATGAAAAAAACCATTAACATGATATACAAAGGTTGGAAACCTGCCCCAAGCATAATTGCTAGTGAATCTTACCCCTAGCATGGTTGCTAGCAGCTCGACATTCCCCCCAAGCTTCGATTCATCTGACAATTCTTCTTCCATACCCAACCTGAAAACCTGGTTACTAATGTGAAAATGTTAACCAAAGGGGTAGGAAGAATGAGAATTAGGCAGGTGAAAAGAAGGTTCAAGTTCTAACACTAAATGGAAGACTTGACTTAAGGGAAGGGGATCTGTTTCATTTTTACACAAGCTTGAAACAAAAAGTAACTATGCTTGGAACATGGTTTCATTTTAATGCAAGTTTGAAACCAAAAGGTAAACTATGCTTAAGGAAATCCATTTCATTTTTTAACGAGCTTGACATAGAATGGGAACTTTGCTCAGGAATGCTTTCATTTTTATGCAAGCTTGAAACCAAAAGGTAAACTATGCTTGAGGATATCCATTTCATTTTTTAACGAGCTTGACATGGACTGGGAACCTTTCTCATAGGCATCTGTTTCATTTTTTAATGAGCTTGACACAGAATGGGAACCTTGCTCACAGACATCTATTTCATTTTTTAACGAGCTTGACACAAAATGGGAATTATGCTCACAGGCATCTGTTTCATTTTTTAATGAGCTTGACACAGAATGGGAACTATTGTCACAGGAATCTGTTTCATTTTTTAACGAGCTTGGCATAGAATGGGAACTATGCTCACAAACCTGCTCCTACACAACATGGTAGGTTTCCCCCTATACATAAAAACTAGCAGCTTAACTCCAGTATGATGTCCACAGGCTAGAGCCATGCACCCCATTTTACCTATGATGGGAATTAGATAAATATAAGGGGAAGGAACCACAAGTACATGAGGGAGATTCAGGGAAGTCTAATGACTAGGAGTCACACGATAATCAGGTTTAACAAAGGAAAGCTGATCAATGGTCACAATCTTCCCATCATGGGGAAAATGCATAACTCTAAAAAGTGTGGACACTACAGCTTTCATGGTGTAAACATAATCACACCCGAGGAGCATATTGAAATCTAAGGGATCTTGGACAACCATAACATCGATACAGATAGTTTTTCATTCCAAAGTAATAGGCAACTGAGGAAGGATCCCTAAAGGCGATGTAAGTCTTCGATTAAAAGCCAGTATATGATCAGTGGCTAGCACAAGCAAAGGAGAACCTATGGCTTGCCAAGCAGTAGAGGATAGAATGCTAACAGAAGCCCCTTTGTCAACGATAGTGCGAAGTGTACTTTTAGAAGCAACTCGCACAACCATCTGGAAAGGAACACTTGAATGAAGACAATATTCTATTAGGTTACTCCAGTCAAAGGAAATAACCTCACTACTTGGAGAGGGTTCTGTCGAAAGAGGAAAAACCTCTTATTGCATAGAAAAATCATAACTAACTACGAAAACTTCAGTAGGATGGTTTTCACTCTCAATTAAAAGAGAGGGATAAGACGAAGACTGTGTCGAAGGGACTACTTCAGTCTCAACACTCTCTGACGAAAGAGTGGGATTGGGTGGAGATGACATCGACTCGACCACTTTAACTTCACTCTCCAAAGGAAGAGTGGGATCAACCAAGGATGGACTTAGAGCGACCACTTCAAATTCACTCTTCAATGAAAGAGTGGGATCGACCAAGGATGGACTTGGATCGACCACATGATCGACCAATGGAATGTCAAGAGACAACTTACGATAACCGTTTGGAAGCTGTTGCTGAGAAACAATAATATATTCCAACAAATTAGAAGCTTCATCCATGCAAGGACAAAGGTAAGTAAAGTGCATGCCCTTACAAAGTGAGCAAGGATTTCTGACTTCACCCTTCTGACTCTTAACCATAGAGTTACTGGTTGAGGGGGGATCATCAACATGATGACCAGAGGCTGATGACATATCTTGTTGGGAAACCTCAGACCGCTCTTCTAAAACTAGGACCAGACCATGACAATATTTCAGAAGGTGATCACCTTTGCAAATCCTACAAGAGAATTTGGGCTTACGCAGTCTTGGGGTGTGCAGATCAACACTCTCTGCACTAGGAGGAGTGATTGGTTGAGACTTGGTTTTTTGTTTGTTTTTCTTCTTCTTCTTATCCATCTAACTACTAGTACTATAAATTTCAACAAGCTAAGAGGGAGAAACGGGAGAAGACACATCTGGTGAAGAAATAGAGGGATCAACATGAGGTTGATGCTCTTGCAATGAAGGATTAGGATCATAAGCAATTGGTGTACAATGGATAACTGGACTGGAGAATAACCAAACAAGTAATCCGATAGTCAATCTAGGAAGGCTTAACATAGCCATGAGAGGAGGACCAACATCCCCATATGGAGGGAAAACAAAAGATGTGCTTGGTAAAGGAGTCTCTTGGTTGTTATTCCTAGAAGGTGAATCCATAACTATGTAACAAAACTATCTCTCTCTTCTTAAAAAATCCTAACTATATAGACAACAAGCATTACTCAAACTAAAGAAGCAAGAAAAATATGTGAGAGGAGTGGATTAAAGTTCTGGAACCTCACGGGATTGTCAAACCATCACAACTAGTGTGATGCCAAGACGGCCAAAGGGTCAACTCGGATGGTCTCAGGATTCCTAAAAGTGTCTCCCGATATACACAAGGTACGTGGGAGATCAAATTGGTAGTAGTGTTGTCTAATGCACAACCATTCACAAGGGGCCTTTCGATATACAATCGAGTATGTGAAGTACCTTTTGATATACCTCAAGGGTATGTGAAAGGCCGTTCGATATACTGATGGTATGTGGAAGAACCGCGCGAGACCCAGGTTGTACTGCAGATAAATTAATGATAGCTCATACATTTTACGATGCCCGAAAAAGTCACTAACCTATCACACAAATTGATAGAAATTTTAAACCTAATCTAGCACTTAATTTTATCTTAAACGGTTAGGTGGATGCATGAGGTGAGGACATGACAAGTAAAACCATGCAATATGATAGTGCAAAATTTTCACTTTCACTTTCAAAGTATGCCCTACTTAAGGAAGGGAGAGAGAGGTTCAATTCATTTGAAACATAGAATAAATCCAATAAAAAACACTTGCTTATATCATCCTTTCCTAACTGAAACAAACAAAATCTTCTCTTTTGAACTAAAAAAGAAGTGACATCTCTAATGAAAAGCAAGAAAATATAATGACAAAAGTTGTTCATATTTTCAACTAAAGATAGAATGAACTAATCATAAAATTATACAGTAACTTTCATATGGAATTTTCCACAACTTTATGAAAAAAGGAAAAAACATACAAAAATCATGTATAAGAAATGAAGAAAAATTTAAATGAATCTTTTCTTGTTCTATCAAAGAAGACAAAAATCTGGGATCTAACAAAACCAAGTTCTATTCAAAGCCAAATATGAAGCTTTAAAAGACCAACATCAATCAAAATTCTTGAGAATAACTATGGATTCATACTCGAGAAAGGGGAGTCCAGGGGGGGGTGCCTTCCCCCCCCATTCTGAGGGTTCATTGGGGGTTTGGGGGCATGAGCCCCCGAAAGAAAAAAATTTGGCTCATTTTTTTTTTTTTAAATTTTTGATTGAGTTTTCTATTCAAAAATGAATTGTAGAGTTCAAAACACAACTGTAACAATATGAAGCATGTATCTTGTTAGAATAATCAACCCATAGTTACCTACCTTAGACATTAATTAATCCATTTTTGTCTTATTTTCCTAGTTTCCAATATTCCACTCTATGCAAGTTGTCTTCCACATGCCATAGAAGTCAAAATTGCTAAAAATGAGTGATGGAGCACTTGGGAAACCTCCTGGAATCCATATTTATCATATATGCTTTATTCCAGATCCTCCCTAGCGCATATCTGCTTTTTCTGCTAAGTTGCCTACTTTATTGAGATTTATGGCAAAAGGGAAAGTAAGACTAGGTATAGTTGACTTGTTTTTTGCCCTCATCATCCTCCATAATTTTCTCCTAATAAAAGCATGTATGAGTTATCTTTCCATCACTTATTATCTTTCCTACATGACTTTTCCAATTCGTGAGCCTCTAGGTAGATTTGGAAATTGTTTTATGAACCTATGGGGGATTTGACTAGATTTAGTAAGCCTACTTTTTGGCTATTTTGAATGGAATACTTATGCATTAGAATCTATAATGTAATTATATATTGAAGCAGCCTATGACTTCATACGTTTGGCTATTGTACACTTATTCAATACAGATTATTTTTATGCTCCAATTTCAGTCTCCTTTGTTTGTAATTTTGCATGTTTGATTAGCAATTTTGTGAGTGCAATTGTTCTATCACTTGGGTTCAATTTCCACATGGTATCAAAGCCTTTGTATATCAACTTCTCTACTTCCATATTGCTATTTCAGGTTCGATATCTTGACTAGGAGCACATTCTGCTGGTTGAAGGGCACAATTCAAAGCTATGGATCAATCTCAGAAGATCATCTTGACTCCATTTAATTTCTTTGAATGGAAAGAAGATATGGAGATACTTTTGAGAGAGAAGGGTCTCTACAGGGTGACTATGGAAACTAAGGCAGAGCCTAATGTAGCTGTAGAGAAAATTAAATGGCACAACAAGAGGGATGAGGCCTATGGCCTTCTGTGTCTAAGCATATCCAGAGACCTCCTTTTCCATCTTGATGGATTGACATCACCTAATGAAGTATGGAAGAAGCTTGTAGAGATTTTTGGTAAGACAAATGAGATGAGAGGACATCAAATCAAGAATGAAATGATCTCTTTGAGTCCTAGTATCTTCGAATCCCTGCAACTCTACTTTTCCAAGTTTAAAGCCCTTGTTTTGCAGCTAAAACAGTGTGGAATTGAAAGGAAGGAAGAGCAACTAGTTTTTTCCATACTCTCGAAGCTTGGACCTGAATATTCAGTGTTTGTTTCGACCTTCCATGCCACCAAGTTGACAGCTCAAGCCTAGAATATGCCTAATCTTGCATATTTCATGGAATCCCTCACACAAGAACAAGATAAACTGGTGATGATGGGCACCATCAAACCTTCCAAAGACCAAGCTTTGGTTGTCAGAGATTCAAGGGTGGATTCAAAAGGAAAGAAGAAAGATAAGAAGCCACCTGAGAAAAAGAGAGACAAGAACAAGTCTCAAGATGAGCCCCAAGGCTCCAAGAAGAACTTCCAGAAGAAGAAGAACAAAGGAGAAATAAGCAAGTGTGCATACTGCAGTAAGGGCTATCATCCTGAAAGCTCCTGCATGAAGAAGAAAATTGACATGTTGACCCAAATCCTAGAGAAGAATAACATCTCCCTTCCTGATTGCTCAAAGAAGAGGGAAGGAGGATCAAATTCATAGGACAGAGAGAGTACATGCATTGGTTGCTGGCACATCAAGCTCACCTAGCTTCATCATAGACTCTAGAGCTTCAAGACATATGGTTTTGACCAAGGAGGAATTCTCTTCTCTTGACATGTTGAAAGGTCCACCAGTAGTGCTAGGAGATGACTCTCTCACTGACAGTTTGGGGAAAGGAAGGATTGATCTTGACCATGGTAAGTTCAGTAATGTATTGTATGTTCTAGGTCTTGCCTCTAACCTCTTGTCAATGAATCAGATGACTCACATAGGGTCTCTAAAGAAGGTCATATTCTCCCTTGATGATGTTGAGATCATAGAGATCTCGAATAGTAAATTCATTGCAAAAGGAGTTGTAGATCACACTTCGAAGGTATACATGTTTTCACATTTTATGCCTAACTCAAACCCCTCTACTCTTCTGATTCATGCTAATGAGGAAAGAAAGCTTTGGCATGAAATATTTGGCAATCTTAACTATAAGTATATTTTTTTATCTAAGTGAAAAATAATGGTCATAGGGTTACCAAAGATTAAATTTTCCAAGGGAGTCTATCAAGGTTGTATCCTAGGAAAACACCCAGAGCATAAATTTGAGAGAGCTAGTCATGAGAGAACTTTTGCACCTCTTGAGTTGATCCACAGTGATGTTTCTGGTCCATTTCCTCATATTTCAATGATTCAATACAAATATGCATTGACCTTCATAGATGAATTTTCCATGTATTATTGGGTTTACTTCCTGAAGCATAAGTCTGAAGTTTTTGGCCTCTTCAAAGTCTTTAAGGATTTGGTTGAAAACCAGTCTGGGAGGAGACTCAAGATCCTCAGATATAACAATGGTGGTGAGTATGTCAAGTCTGATTTCATTCAATATTGTGAAGATGCAGGTATTCAGGTGCAGCATTCAATCCCTTACACACCACAGAAAAATGGTGTTGCTGAGAGAAAGAATAGATCACTGAAGGAGATGGCAACCTGTATGATGGAGGCTAAGACTTTGCCACCAAATTTTTGGGCCGAGGCTATAAAATGTGCATCCTATATCTAGAATAGGGTGCCTCATAAATATCTTGATGGTATGACTCCTTTCGAAGCTTGGAGTGGGCACAAGCCAGATGTGACCCATTTCAGGATTTTTGGCTCAAAGGCTTCGACTAGAATTCCAACTGAAAAGAGAAAGGCTTTGCAGCCCCAAAGCCAAGAGTGTCTATTTGTTGGGTACTTTAAATATTAAAAAGGGTACAAGCTGATCAACTTGAGCACAAACAAAGCCTTCATTGAAAGGATTTTTTAGTTCCAAGAAGAGCCTTTAGCAGCAATTGAAGTTGGAGAGTCTTCTTCACCACCAGAACCATTAAATGTAAGTGAAGAGACAAATGAGTTTGATGATTATGATATGTCTAATAATTATGATTTAATTGCAGATCCTGATAGTCCTACAAGACCAAAATGTGCAGCAAAGACCAGTCATGCAGCTGGGTAACTAGCTGGAAATCCTAGTGATCCTAGGAGGACTAGATCTCAGTTTGAGAGTGCCCTATGTATGAAAGACCCTTTGTTTGCAAAGAAATGCTATCTGATGGTTGAATAAAATCCACACACATATGAATATTCAGTGCATGATCCAATATGGCAAACAACCATGAAATAATAATTCAGCTCACTCCAGAAGAACAACACTTGGGAACTGGTTGACCTTCCCCCAGGGAGGAAGGTAGTTCAATGTAAGTGGGTTTTCAAAACTTAGTTTTCTTCTGATGGTTCACCTTTGAAATATAGGGCAAAATTGGTAGCCAAGGGATAATCACAGGTAGATGGTATTGACTACAATGAAACCTTTGCACTAGGGACAAAGATGGACTCCATCAGGCTAGCCTTAGCCATTGCAGCTTCGAAGCAGTGGGAGGTACATCACATGGATGTGAAGTGTGATTTCCTAAATGGAGATCTTACTGAATATATTTACATGCAGCAGCCTCAAGGGTTTGTGTCTAATCCATATTTTGTGTGCAGGTTAAAGAAATCATTGTATGGGCTCAAGCAAGCCCCCAGGGCTTGGTATGCCAAGATTGATGCCTTTCTGCTGTCATTGAGTTTTATTCGATGCAATTCTGATCCTAATGTTTATTTGAAGCTGATTCATGGTTATTTGATGGTTATTGTCTTGCATGTGGATGACCTTCTGATTACAGAAAGTTCAAAGAAATAAATTGCCTCCTTGAAGGATGCAATGAACCATGCATTTTCTATGACTGATTTGGGGTTGTTGAGCCAATTCTTGGGTCTCGAAATTGCTCAATCCCAACATGAAATAAAAGTACTTCAGTCCAAGTATGCTTTATATTTTCTAAACAAGTTCAACATGAAATATTGCAAGACAAGCAAGACTCCCTTCCTTTCAGGAGTTAAGCTTGAAGAAGCAGGTTCTTCTCCTATGGTAAATAATACACTGTATAGGCAATTGATTGGTTGTTTGCTATACCTTACACACACTCGACCTGATATTTATTATGCAGTAAGTGTGGCTTCAAGATACATGGATCAGCCTCATGAGATCCATTGGAGAGCAGCCAAAAGGATCCTTAACTTTGTTCATGGAACAAGAACTCATGGGATCTTCTACAAAGCTAAAAATGATCTTGATTTGATTGGGTTTACTGATAGTGATTGGGCAGGTGACAACACAGATCAAAATTAAACATCAAGATATGTGTTCATGCTTGCTAAAGGACCAATCAGCTGGTCAACCAAGAAACAGAGTGCCATAGCACTCTCATCTACAGAAGCTGAGTACAGAGGAGTTGTAAATGTAGCAACTCAATGTTTATGGTTGCAGGGGATACTTGGTGAGTGTGGCTTCAAATCAGAGTTTTCAATTATTATCTATTGTAATAATCAGAGCACCATTCAAATATGCAATGATCCAGTTCAGAGACAAAGAACCAAACACATTGAGATCCATATGCACTACATCAAACAGCTTGTGCATGATGGCACCATTCACCTATTCTTATGTGCATCTTCAAAACAAGTAGCAGACATCTTCACCAAATTTTTTTGTGAGAAGACATTCAGCAATCTCAAATCACTGTTGGGGATTGTTGATGATTCTATGAAGCATGATTGATGACAAGATTTTCAAATTTTTTTTTACTGCCCATGTTTAAGGGAGGATTTTCCCACTGGGTTTTTGCCTCTTTCCTTGGTTAAATGGACATGCAGTATGTAAAGGGTGACTAAGCCTTGTTGCTAGGCCCTATAGTTTTCTGATATTTACTCATAAATTCAGGCTTAAGGGGGGGTGTTAGAATAATCAACCCATATTTACCTACCTTAGACATTAATTAATCCATTTTTGTCTTATTTGCCTAGTTTCCAATATTCCACTCTATGCAAGTTGTCTTCCACATGCCATAGAAGTCAAAATTTCTAAAAATGAGTCATGGAGTGCTTGGGAAACCTCCTAGAATCCATATTTATCATATATTCTTTATTCTAGATCCTCCCTAGCACATATCTGTTTTTTCTGCTAAGTTGCCTGCTTTATTGAGATTTATGGCAAAAGGGAAAGTAAGACTAAGTGTAGTTGACTTGTTTTTTTCCCTCATCATCCTCCATTAATTTCTCCTAATAAAAGAATGTATGATTTGTATTTCCATCACTTATTAGCTTTCCTACTTGACTTTTCCAATTCGTGAGCCTCTAGGTAGATTTGGAAACTGCTTTATGCACCTATGGGGGATTTGACTA
>LPNX010505017.1:272190-293243 GCA_001517045.1 Pseudotsuga menziesii
ATCATTATGCATTCAAATATCTCATGTAATTATATATTGCAGGAGCATATGACTTCATAACGTTGGCTATTGTACACTTATTCAATACAGATTAGTATAATGCTCCAATTTCAACCTCCTTTGTTTGTAATTTTGCATGTTTGATTAGCAATTTTGTGAGTGCAATTGTTCTATCACTTGGGTTCAATTTCCACACATATTAGATACCTAAAGAATCATTTAAGAATCAAATACCAAATAGGGATAAGAAGAATACCTGGCACCACTTCTACAAGTGTTGAACAGGGCGTTACCAGCCTGAGCATCGCTTCTTGCACACAATAATAGAGCGGTGGCACCGCTTACAAAAGGTTCACACCAGGGCGTTACTAGGTCTAGAACCACTTCTTGGACATGTAGAAAGGACGGTGGCACTGCTCCTTTAACACAGAGGAAGAGTGGTGACAGCTCCAAAACCGCACTTATAACACAGCTCAAGAACGGTGCCCGAGATGGCAATTTGAAATATAAAAAAGCAACAGAAAAGGAAGTTACAGACTAAAAAATGAACCCAAAAAATCACCAAAAAACCCAATGAACCAAAAATAGAAATATCCAAAGGCAGATAGAGACAAAACAATCAAATTCAAAGCAAATCTACAGATCTATGATTGGAAAAATAGATCTAGAAATTGAAAATGAAGGTGGAGGTTTTAACTTAACAATGATCCAGAATTCAAAGTAGCTCCCCAGTGGAGTCACCAATTTTGTTATCCAAAAATACACACCTCTTGTGGACAAGAGTTGGTTCCCTAATCTAAATGGTTCAAATCTAAGAAAAAACACAAACACGGAATGTTATACTCTCCCTAGATCTGGTTAATCACTTGAATGGAATGCCATGATACTTTTCTCAAAGGTTTCCCTTGCTATCCCTTCAGAAGAACCAGTAAAAGATGGAAAACAACAAGCAAAGAATGATATCATACAATATAATCAACTATATCTATGCTAGTGACCAAGGAATCAAGCAATACATACATATGAAACAGTAAATATGGGAAAGAAAAGAAATTCTTTATTAATAAATGATTGGAGAGACTACAACCTTCATGCCTTGGCATTGAGAGTTCCTTCCAATGGTTCCTTGCCTCTAAATTCACCTTGCCTCTAAAGACTCAAGAATGATTTTGACAGAGTTTGGGTATGCAACACAATTCTTCCTCCTTTTTCACATGGGGATTGAGCCATTATTTAAAGGCATGGGAGGATAGGTATGGTTGAGGATCTCATGGGTGAGGTGGAGATTAGATCCTAAAAGGGAGGATCTCGAGCTCCATCTGGTCCTAAACCATAGGGATGAGGCTCCACGAAGGAAAGCTTTGAAAATCCTCTCAAAGCTTCTCTCTTTTTCCTTCAAAACATGAGCACCGCTTTTCCAAAGAAGCAAATAGGCGGTGACAAGGGGGCACCTCTTCTTTCAATAAGGGAAAGAGCGATGGAACCTCTCTTTTCCCATGTATTAGGAGTGGTGCTAGCTCTTTGCTTCTTGGATAACACTTTTCGTCTATGGGGAAAGAGCGTTACCAACTCAAAAGAGGGAAAAATTGCAAGGGGTTAATTTTTTCCTTCATTTCTCTAGGGAAAACTTTGAGGGATTGGAGAAAACAAGGGAATACCTATCTCATAACATGAGGGTGACAATATTTTGGTATAACAATCCCTTGTATTACAAAGGATTTGGAATATGGTGCTACATATATATAGGGTTGAGAGACTGGACTCTGCAATGACCAGTCATCATTCCTGCACATCCCATCGTGAAGTGTCTCGGTGATGACATGTATGAGGGCACGAGCCGAGTGATATTTTACCTACTGGAGATCTAGTCACGTCACTTCATCAGCTGCAGCACTTTACTTATTTGTTGTGGGAACAATTTTTGGGCGTCACCCTATATAATCGACCCCATGCTGCAAAGCACATGGAATAGATGTTCTCACACTCCCTTGCTCTTGTGACGTTGGAAATAGAAATGCCTCCCTCGTTGTGCTTTCCTCGCCCATGTGAAGAGCAGATTCACTGGCTACTTCCTCACTTTCACATGCCAAAACCACATGGAGGCTACCCATCCGTAGGAGATATGGCTCTGCTACAGGGATGATTCATCCTGTACATAAAATACAAATGGCATCTTGAGGAATCATTTAATCTTCCGTGAAGCAAACTAAGCATGGGAATGTCTCTTTCACCATCAGATCTATCACAAGGTGATTCCTGCATCCTTGAGAATTTCTCCACCCTTCAATTTGAGCATCTTTCACATCGGTCGTCCACATTTCTTTAAACCTCAGCCGTCAATTCCGCCTTATCCTTCATTGGGACTGTCCAATCGTGTGCACGTTAACATTTTTTCCAATCTCCCCTTGTCTAATCAAGTGAGCATCTTTAGGTTGCAAAATATTCCACCTTCGTTGATCAATCCTGACCCTTCATCATGACCATTGATTTCTGCAGTCGATACCGCTTTTGGTGATTTGGAATCGCAACTTTATCCGCACAAGTTCAGATCATGAAATCAGCTAGGGTCGTGGATCTTCTCACATGCTCATCTTCGCCATCAAATATCTCTGTCCTTTAATCAATTTCGCAATTTGGAAAAGTTCATTCCTCCGTGCATGTTTCCCCAACGGGATCACCTCAGGCCGTTGATCGGGCTTCACCTTGATCTCAGCCCTTCATCGCTTATCCTGTTTAACCGGCTTCGGGAAAATAAAATTTAAACCTTTCCTTGCATCTTCATCCAGTGAACCATATGCTCCATTTTTTATTTTCTCAAATATGAACCAGGATCGTAGATCTACGACGCCCTTTACCTCATTTTGTCCGCTGCATGTCTTGGTCTTTGGAAGGATCTACCACCATAGATCGGGATTCCTTCTCCATATAACAGTCCTTGTCGATAGAAACTGTCGATTGGATAACCTGAGGGGTGTTCATATAGTTTTCCTTGAATAGGACCCCTCTTTGAATCTTTCCAGACCCATAATTCGACAGTTTCAAACGAAGTGCTAACAAGTCTGAAACCTCATTTTGGAAGACCTGTAAATTTTTATTCAAGCACTTTTAAATAAAAATGAGATCATGGTTATGTGAAAATATCAACAATATATATCCTGACACTCTCAGATAGTTTTTACCATTAATCTATGAGATATGGCAGGCATTTTCGAAGAGCAACTTAAACTAGTTTTCCAATACGTAGTCAATTTCAGATTCACCAATTTGCCATATTCTTACATAATGGTGTCAATTTGTAACAATGACTTCATGGGAGCACTAGAAAACCATCATATGAATTTTCAACCCCATCACACATGTCATATCATCATACATGTCACTTCATCACATCCTTTGTTATTCCTTTTTCATTAATGAACTCTTTTACCATTTAATGATTTTTCCCTACTTTCACATCCTTTGTTGTTCCTTTTTCATTACTGAACACCTTTGACATCAATGACAACCACATTCAACACCGACGCGGGCTCTAGGGATTAGATTTAGCTAGAAGAGATGTTGAGCATACACTACAGAATGTGCAGAGCAACTTGGCTTGGTGACTCATAGGATTCCCATGGTACGGATAGAGGACCTACCAAAGGCTATGCAAAGGATGGTGTTTGGGGTACCCTAATTGTAGTTAAGGTTGTTCAAGAATATAGCCAATGCCATAGTGTGCTACAATGATACTCATCTAGGACCTCCAGCATAGATTCCATTATTCTATTTTGTATCGACCATGTATATTTTGAGGGATGGAAGCCCTTTTTTGTGCTTATGACACCATATTTTTGGACTTCTATTGGAAATGAAAAAATTATGGCTATCGGTTTCATAAATATATATGTGTGTATGAATGAATGAATGTGTATGTGAATGATTATTTTCTTTAGTTATGTGACAAGTGTCAATCTAAAATGTAATTTTCATTATGAATTAACAACTTGATTACAACACATAGGTATATGAACATATGTAATGAAATCAAAATGTTTCTATAACAATATTACCCTTAAGAACCTTCTCAGCAACGTAGGATCTCTAACGTGGTACAGACCATTCAACTAGGAAACAACCAACTATGAATCTAAGTGTATTTCTAAAGATCGAATACCATTGGAAATGGCATCACATAATATCTCGATGATGGCGATATACTTATCCACATTATTCAACAATGGATGAAGACATATGGCTCTTGAAGACACAAGTTGACCCTTGGGTGAATCAGTGACCCAAGCGGCAGAAGCTAAGATTTTTGTATGGTGGCTGGAACCATCTACAAATCCTAAGTACATTGAAGACTCCATTGACATATTCCAACCAATAGGAAGCGTGTAAAAAATTTATATACACCAAAAGAAAATCCAAAAACCATGCAAAATTGTACACTAATATACAAGGTTCTACCCCAAGATGGAGAGTAAGGAATAGTACTTCTTGAGGTAGAGCCAATTTCTGGGCTCCTTCAGTACATTTCCCTCATAGTATTCTAACTCGTAGGGTTATTTATATAGGATATGTCTCATGATGTAAGGATTGTGCCACATAGCGTTGAATTTTCCTAACCCCAGTGCTTCGTTAGCTTGATCATACAAGAGGACCAAGTCACCCTTAGCATACTGGTGGGTATGGAAAAACGTATCATAATGAGCCTTAACATGATGTTTTTTAACTGTTGTGGCCATAACATCATCTTGTCGTCACCCATCAAGCAGATCGAGGTGTACTAAGCATTGTTCTAATTCGGAAGTGTTAGGTAGGAACACAATGGCTAGCTTCAATCAAGGGATTTCACATTCAATGCGAAGAACCAATTCCACCCCATGAACTAACTGAAATGGTGAGAGACCAGTGGAAGTAGTAATTATTATTTGGTAATTCCACAAAGCAAGATATAACATAATATTCCAGTTAGACTTTCTTTTTCTGACAGTTTTCTGTAGAATATCCTTAATAGATTTATTAACTTCCTCCACTTGGTCATTCACCTGGGGGTAGGAGGAAACATAATCATCTTGTTTAAATCCCAGCTTTAAGGATAACTTTGTCATCATTTTTTTCTAGAAGTGATAGCCATGATTAGTGAAAATATATCTTGGGATTCTAAACCAAGCAATAATCTAGTTGAATATGAAATGGGAGGTCATCTCACCATTGGATTTAATTTTCTCCTATTCCCACTTAGTAAATTAATCAATGACAAGAATAATATGGTGATTCCCCCCAATTGAAGTTGGGTTTCAATCCATGAAATCCAACCCCCACTTGGTGAAGGGAACGATGGTGATGATAGGATGCAACAAGGAAGCATGCAAGCGCATATTTAGAGAAAAAACCTTGAAAGGTGTAAAATTAGCAAGACCTCAAGATCATCAGGCTAAATTGAACCTCACAATGAAAAAAGAATGAATGAGGAAGAAATTTAGTGCAAGAATTTCCAAATAATCATCGTGAAATTATTCGGACAAGAGACAAGAATTTGACAACATAACCATAATTGAATTATAATCATTAAACTGTATGAAATACATCCATGATACAATAGAGAGAATTTGAATCCTCTAGGACTGGTTCAAATCCCATGACTTAGACTGACTCTGGACATCACTAACTATGGAAAAATCACCATTGGAGGCTCACTAGTGTAACTTTGGACAACTGAAACCCTCACAGCCAGTTAACTAACCAAGGTAGGTGAGCAAAGGTGCCTAACTCCTTAAATCATGCAAAAGTGGCTCTAGGATAACTAAAGGTGAACAAAATGTGGCCCATCAAAGCATAACTCAACACATACTAGGGTGAATTGATGGTGGGACTCCCATGACTCGTTGTGGGATCCTAAAATCTAGGGATTGGTCACTGGAGCTATTAAAATCATGCATGAGGGTGCATCAAGTGGTAGGTGGGCCCTAGATACATTAGAGGAAATTTAAATCAAAATGGGCCTCCTAAGAAAAATAATAAAATACTAGTTAAAATAATAAAATAATATTTATTAATTTTGGAGGAAGAAAAGAAAAAACTACTTTTTTATTCGTATTTTCGACATATCTCCTTGCGATTTTACTCAAATTTCGATCGAGAGAGCTCGTTGGATGAGAAATTAAATTTTGCATCCAACAAGTACCCACTCGGCATACTTTTGACAGACCTTACTACCCCAAAAATAAGAAATACCTAAAAAAATGTGATGATGCTTTTGATGGACCCCGCTACCCCAAAACAAGAAATACCTGAAAAAACGTGATGATGACATCATCATCACATTTTTTTAGGTATTTCTTGTTTTTGGGGTAGCGGGGTCCGTCAAAAGTATGCCGAGTGGGTACTCATTGGATGCGGAATTTAATTTTTCATCCAACGAGCTATCCCAATATAAATTTGAGTACAATCACAGGGAGATATGTCGAAAATACGAACAAAAAAAATAGTTTTTTATGATACCTATCCCCAAATTTATATTAAAAATTTGTTTAAACCTATACGGTATTTCAAATTTAAAGTATTTCCATTGGCTAACACATGAGGACATGGAATTTGAATTATGGTTAGAAGGCACATTTTGAGTTGAAATCTCCTCTAATGACTTCTCCATGGCATTAATCAAGTGGGAAATATTCCTAATCTAGGAAACTGACATTTAGACTACGGTGGACAAGGGAGGATTACAATAATCCTAAGAAAAGGGTGACATATTTTAACCATATTAATGCAATGTTTGAATATTGACAGTCAAGAGTAACCCACTCATAATATCTAATGGGATGTAGTAATCCTGGATAAATGACCACCACATGCCCCACTATGGCAGTCATTAAGCATGACCTCGGCTTCTTTGTGAGTCAAACAACGATGTGGGATAGAATCCACTTTACAAAGATATAAAGTGTCACTGATAATGAGGTATTTTTTAGTGTGAGTACATACATATCGTCGTTCATCCCTTGAAATATGTGAAGGGAAATTCATATTCCTAAGATAAATGATAATATCACCATACTAGGGATCCATAGATGAGATGAAGAAAATATTCTCTTCCACGAATGGCTCATCATGAACTATGTCCTCATAAAGCCTAGGAAGATATGACATCAACTCTATAAAGACTAAATATTTTTTGGATTTTGCAGATATGAAATCAAGATAAAATTATTGCAGAATCACAATCCATTTATTATATTCCCCCCTATCATTCATCTTGTCAAGAAAAATTGAAACGAATTGATATGTGCTACAACAATAGTCTAGCGAAGTAAAATTTAATGTTTCAATATTTGTACTGTATGAATAGTCACTAAGGCCAATTTCTCCACATGAGTATATCTGATATCAGTATCTATAAGATTCTAGCTAAGAAAGTAGATAGTGTGCTCATGGATCTTGTCATCCTCTTGAATGAGGACCATGCCAACCGTCTCTTGAGACACAACCACATAAAGCCAAAAATATCTACTATAGTCTAGAGGAAAACGTAGAGGTGTCGACTCCAAGGTTCTATTCAAAGAATCAAAGGACTCCTAGACTCGTTCATCCCATTGAAACAGAGTGTCCTTCTTCAATAGGAACATGAAACCCTTGGTAAGTTTTTCATAGTTCACTATGAACCGACATAGAAAAATTGGCCATCCCCTGGAGACTCTAAATATGATGAATTGTGTGCAGTAAAGGCAATTGAATTATTGCCTCAACCTTCAATGGATCAACCATAATACCCTCTTTCAACATGATGAATCCTGACAGATGACCAGTCCTAACACAAAAGATCCACTTTTGAGGGTTTAAATAAATTTTATAATGTCGACATCTCTTAAATGCCAATCAAAGGTGTGTTGGATGATCCACCCTCTAATGAGAGTGAGGAGCAAGGTCATCTAAATAGATTTTGATTATGCATTTAAGGTCATGAAAGGTAAAGTTCATTTCCCCATGAAAGGTTGCTCCGGTGCTTTTAAGGTCGAAGGGCATATTTACGTATGCAAAAGTACCCCAAGGACATATAAATGTAGTATTATGTCGGTCCTTGGGCTTGATTTGGATCTGATTATAGCCATAAAAATCGTCCATGAATGAGGAAATATTGCTTCCCACACACTCATCAAGAATATGATCAATAAATGGAGTGGGGAAGTTATCTTTAAGACAAGATTTATTCAAGTCCCTAAAGCTGATGCACACATATATGGTTCATTTCTTCTTATCTATGATAACGGGTTTGGATACCCATTATTTTAAGGGGACCCAATAAATGAATCCATCTTTGAGGAGATTCTCTACCTCTACCTTGATAGTGGGTGCCTTGCATGGATTCACCACTCTCAATCATTTCTAAACAGGTTTAGCATTAGGATAGATTTTGATTTCATGTTCGACAATGCAGGGGTCTATCCTTGGCATTTCCTCGTAATACTAAGAAAATACATAATGAAATTATTTAAATAACTCTATGTAAGTTTGAATTTACTTAAGAGAGGAATATGCACCAATGTAAAAGTTTTATATTTTTCTAGGGGTTCAAGAAGTGTTGATCAGAATCATAGGGGAAATATTTGTCATGTTCCCTTCAGCATATATACCATGCGTATCTAACATGACCATGGGTGACTAACTTTCTCATGTAAGGCTGACTGAAAATCATCATGCTCAATCTGGTCAAGTTGTGGGAGGAAGTAAGATTGATGATGAATGTATTCCCAGGGTTGTTCCATACCATACACGGCCTCGATAGTGGCTCATCTGAAGGTAAGGTGTCTTTAAGGAAATCATGTGAGTATGAGGAATTGACCACCCAATAAGGTGGTAATGTGAGATATTCCTCTTCTATCCAAAAGAGGAAAGATTAATGTCTACAGTGGTTTCTAGTATGACTTGGTAAGAAATATTAGGTATAGACAATGACATATCCACTCCAACAAGTGAACTCCCTTCACACAATTCAATCAGAGAAGGGAGAGTCCAGAGATCACTCAAATACAAAGTACAAAATGATACTACATTCAATGATGATGAAGCACCATTGGAATTGGAAACTATAGACAATATTGGCGCCAAAAATTTAAAGGTTCCCATAAGTGAAGGATAAATCCCAACACCAACGTTCCCAGTTTTTTGGTTAATAATTCTTAATAACTAGGACCGTAGATCCCAACGATGCAAAATAAATAGAATTAGTAAAAGGTAGTTGATAAAACGTCATAATTATTCCTTCATGGGTTAAGCATACTATGTGAAACACAAACGAGATGATTTCCTTCATGGTGTAAATCCAATTCCTACCCAGTAAAAATTTGTATTCAAGGGGTGCATCAGCCACCTCAACATTGAATGGCACAGACTTCCCCCCAACTAGACATGAAGAGAAGGAATAATTCCATGTGGTCTAAATGAGCATCCATCAAATGTTTTCAGCATGGTCATAGACTGGGACAACTGAAGAGATCCAAGGCCTTTCCAACAAGACAAAGGAATCACTAATGTCGAAGCACCTTCATCAATAATCGTACGTTTGATAGTCTTCTTCAAAAACTCCACATGGACTTGGAAATCCATGTGGTAAGGAAAGTGAGGCTGAACATCAGTGGTCTCAAAATTGATCACACTGGGGACACTTAAATTGAGACACAATTGAGAGCTCCCAAGGTATAAAATAAGTCATTTCTATATGAAGGACGCATTTGGATAACCTCTAAAGTAGAAATTGCATATGATGTTTGGCCTAGTTCCTCCATAATAGAATAGTTCTCGGCAGCTCGGGAATTAGGATTGTGCATTGAGAGCTTAAGGACACCTTTCGAAACACATGGTATATAATCGTACTTATCAATCTGCAAAGGGGTCTCGAAAGGTGGAGGCTCTTTCCCTAGAGTCGGTTGCAAGGGATCGTAATCACATGAATGAGTAGCAACATGAACAGAAAATAGCATATTTATACAACCATGAACACCTTTGTGGGATGGAGGGTTTTGAGTTCCACCTATTATCAAGAATATTGTAGTTGCCTCGTACGGCGATCCTATCCAGGATGGAAAAGGGGAAAGGAAACTAAATTCGTGACCTATGATATCCAAGACCTCTGAAATAAACTCAAATGTCACATAAATCAAGGATACCAACAATTTAGGCGCAGTGTAGTTACTGAGCCTTGGGGGCGTCCCTATAATCAAGATAACCCTAAAATCTAGGAATTCAAGTAGACAACCTAGGGAAACTTGATTAAATTGCTTAGTATGATAGTGAATTAGAGTTTGGATTAATTACTAAGAGAGAATGAGTGTCTATATGAAAAACCCCAATTTACCAAGTGTTTTAAGTATGGAAAATGGGATCTGGATGTAAATGGTAAAATTATATAAATTAGATACTAAAATTTATTGCTAGGTTTAAGATAATGCAATTGGAAGTGAAACTAGCAATACCTAATTTGTGGAACAGAGAATAACCACTTCCCTCAAGTAGGGTGTCTTCCCCTGGAGGAATGTTCAGTGTGTTATATGGGAAAATGGAGTTTGGTGGTCATGAAAATTTAAACTAAGGGTTTTTAATTTATTTCCAAGGTGGGTTTTAAGTTTTAAATCCAGTTGCAAACCATATCCTATCAATCTAAAAATTGAGGGTTTTAAAATGACATTTTTGCAAGAGAAGTTTATAACTAATGGAATAGAAATTTTGGAACAAGATATTATGAGTATTTCTTACCCATAAAATCTTGTATGTTCCTTGCAAATGATTATTTATCTTGTCTCGATCAATTTGAATCAATTTTGACAAAGTACCAAGTGGACACGATTTTCCCAAGTGAGGTAGCATGCCCCTCTTCCCTACACAGTCAAACTCTGAAAGTGATATTTTCTACTCATGAAAAAGACACCGGAAATACAAGAAAATCATAGTGAATATCAAAGATAAAATACACTATTGAGAATATCTTGTACTGTTCTGGTGCATTGGTTGTTCGATTGATCCAAAGTAAGTTGTTAAGAATAGGTCACAAGTTCAATCCACACTTATCCTTACCCATGTCGCATGCCAATGACAAGTTGTGGGGAACCTAGGGGTATAGAGGTAGCAGGAATGGATCCCTAGACCCCATGTAATGGGTAAACCAGCCCTTCCCAGGTTGTTAATTCCCCTAGATACAAAACAAAAAGACACTATTGAGAAACCCCTTTGATTATGCAAACTTCTTTGAGATAAACATGTTACGAGATACACAAAAATGTCCCAAGAGAAAAATCCCTCCTACATGTAAAATACTATCTTCTAAAAAATATTTGATATCTAGAAAAAATATTTCAAATTCTAAGTAAGATCAACTTTCCAATCACAAACAAGAACATCCCACAAATAAGATCCAAGAATTTCTACAAAAATCTCTTTATTCAAATATCCAGAGCCATAAATACAATTTTTTTTTATTGGATACAATGACTGGGTTCTCTTATTTATATATATTTTGAGGGACACAAATCTTATCTTACTTTTTCGTCCAACAACGGAGATTACATTTGTTACAACTGATTTTACCACACATGGTAGATCACACATTTATGGACTTCCCTGTCCCTCTACAAACTCTTTGGACCCCATGGACCATTTTTGTACCTTTGATGTTTCCAATATCATCCCTTAAAACATGCATTATTTGTTATACGCGACTTTTAAACCCATTCTCGCGTATATATGGGGATATGATCCTTAAACCCACGTACATCGAGATGTGTGCAAAAGGCCAAATAGTTTTGGAGTTTTCCTTGATGTGGAGCCGAGTCACTTATCTCTTGGCCTTCCATATGCCTTGAGATCACTCAGATTCGACCTTCCATTACCCCATTGAAGCACAATATAAGGGACCCTTTGGATACATTGAAAAGAGGAGGAATTGAAGAGCATGAAAACTACGGTCCATTGTTACCAAAGCTTATACTTGAGTCTGCATCCCTTTGTCCCTTGGAGCACTTTGTGTTCTTCTCAAGCTTGCCTTTGCTTATGAGCTTGCTATTGAGAGATGGAGGATTGAAGTGCAGGAGGCCCAGGTGGAGGACTTAGTTTCTCCGGTTCGTAGACGTGCTGACAGAGGTTGTCATTCTTATAATCTCTGATTTATATTAATAGAAATATCTTTTCTTGTCCAATAATGTGTATTTAAATGAATATTGAATCCATGGATGATTTTAAATGCTTATATGTTATTGATTATATATGCTAGAGTAGTTCTAACACCATTATATAGCATGCTTGTCTTATTTGTTGATTGTTGAGAGAGCAAATTGCTAACACAAGCGAGATTGGAAAAGCTCAATGGGGATCTACATCAACCATCTGGAATAAGGTATGTTTCGATATCCTTTAGTGTTAGATGTTTATTTCTCTTGCAGATTGGGAAGGGATTGATTTTTGCGGTTACTCTGTCTGTTGTGGTACCACAAGCCATAGGAAGTTTTCTCCGTAATAGAATTGGTGACCATACTAGGGAGTTCCTAGTCATTTCCTTTGGGGGTTTTATTAGTATTCAATGTTCTTGAATTGCTCTAATTTCTCTGTTTCTAAGTTGGGTCTGGGGGCATGTTAGACTAGTAGTGTCTGATAGGAGTAAATTTTGTCTCAACTTGTCTGGTTACCTTCTTTTTTATCTCTTTTTCTTCATGTACACGATTTTTGTCTTCACAGTCGCATGTACATGCGGTTTTTCCTGGAACAACCGCGTATATACGCGGATTTTCTGCATACACTCACATATGCCCTGAGTTTTTCCTTTTGGGGGAAGATCAAGTGTTGATGGGTGAGTTTGGATGATTGTTGAGTCTTCTTGGATGCTTCTGGAGTCTGTATACACCTCTGTTTCTGACCAGAGATGCTTTTTAGTTTAAATTTTTGAAAATGTTCTTGTCATTTCATTTTCTATTTTTTGTTTTGGGATTGGTGGATTAGGTCTCTTTTACCTTGGTTCTTTGCTTGGGTGTTGTCTGGTAGTGTTTGCAGAGTCTAGGGGTTATAGAGTCATACTTTTTCTTTTTATCTCATTTTAATTCAAAAAATACAAAAGCATTTGCTTTTTGCATCATTATGCATTGTTTCATTTTGCATGGTACTTGCATTAGGTTTGCTTGGAGAGTATTAGTCAGATTTTCATATAGGAATCATTGCATATTCATTGGAAGGAAAATTTTGCACTTCATGTAGTAGCATACCTCATTTTTCATTTGACACAATGCATTTGCATTGATTTTTAGGTGTGCATTTTACTTCTTGTTGCGTCATATCATCATTAGTTGCACGACCATTTTCCCTTTTGAGTAATAAGCCAATTAAAATCAACGCATAATAAAATGAATTACGCTCTTTTCTTTTATAGGGTGCACCAACAAGATTAGGTTTTAGGGTCTTGGAATAGTTCATTGTGAGTAAATTCTCTAAGACCACTAAACGAAACATTTATGTGTCTGTCCAGGTGAGAGTGTGAAATTCCTTTATATAATTAGTGTTGCTCAGGATCCTCCTCTTACAAGGGAGTTAAGCATGAGGCAATGTGAGAGGTTATTGATTGGGATGACCTTGGTCATAATTGAGTAGCACCGGAGATATTTCCAGGATTGTATTTGTATCTGGGGGCTCTTTCAAGAGTTTTAGGCTTTGCTACACTACCCATACGGTCAATCTCGCCTGAAACTGTCGGCCTGAGCATTGATTATATTGAGGTGACCTTAGTTGCCTTACCTAGGCTATCGAGGGGGTACTTCGCAAAGGTTATTCTACAGGTGTCCTAGCCAAGTATGGGTTGGACAGCAAAGTTGCTACATGTGTTGAAGTTGAGGGCCACTATAATTGGTTACAAACCTTCACTTGTTGTGTATGTAAGTCTCAAGCCTCTCCTTGGTGAGACATACCTGCTTCATTCGGGAGCTCACATATCCTACCCTTGTTTGCTTGTGATTTGGCTTTACATTTTATAGTTGTATGCTCTGTGCACACTAGTTTTCCTAGGGTTTGCATAATTAGATCAAATATTTTTCATTTTTGAGTCATTGTGGATTTGGGCACGGAAGTTTTTCGTTCTCGTCGTTTAGCAGTACTTCTTCCTTCCACGTCTCCTCCTCCTTTGGGAGAGAGAAACAGATAGTACAGGCATACTACTTCTCATGTTGATTCACACACTATGGGAGATCACAAGGATGAGATTCCTCAGATGTCTTCTCCACCTCACAAGGTTGGGGATGTAGATTCTACTCCTGTATATGATCCTTCACCAGAAATACCTTCACATTATAGCTATGATCCCTCATTCACAGGTCATCGGTCTTGGTTACCGGGAAACAAGACTCATTATGAACCCACAAGCACTATTCATGTTCATTATGGCATGTTTGATATCCCTACACCCGATCCAGCACATCATGTCGAGTCAGAAGTTGAACCTAGCACTACGCCTGGGGGCACTCCTATTCCTTTCCATGCAGAGATATTTGGGAGCACCAATCACATTGCACCTTCCATCCTAGTGGTGGAATCTACCTCACATGTCTGTCCTAGACCTAGTGTTAGTAGTCATATGCCTATACCAGAATCGAGACAAATGACCATAGGGAACACCACTTACATCCCTTCACATGTCCCTTCATCCTCGAACCCTACTCCTTCGAATGCATTTTTGACAACCCTTCCTCCCCCTCATTCACATGGTCCTTCGGGTCAGAATATCGCTACTAGCCATGTTCATATTGCGACTGCTTACATGGTAGTATCTCAGAGTCAAGTACCTCTCGTTGTCTCGGGAGGTCATATTCTTGTTTTTGGATTGTCTAATGGTCCATCGCAAGGAGTTCCCCATATCCCTAACTATGGAGGTTCTCATGGGATATACCATAGGACACCTTATGGAGCTTCTCATGGACAGTCTTAGGGACCGCAGTATGGAAAAAACTATCAACCCTATGAGTACGGGTATCAACAACCTGCTTACTCTTCCAATTATGGCTTTGTAGCACCGCATAGTCAAGGTACACCACATCATAATGCTTCCATGCAGCCCTATACGGGTCAAATGAGAGGAGGATATTATGTCCAAGGCCATGGTATTTATAGCAATCAGCCTTACATGAACCATAACTATCAGGGAGCGTGGCATAGACCGGCTCAACCTAGGCTCCCTTTCCTCACAATGTTGAACTTACCTAACTTATCGAGACTTATGAACGATTTGGTATTTCATGACCCGGCTTGGTTGACCATCCCTAACAAGCTTCCTTCGGACATTCCCAAGTTCGAGGGCAAAGCTGGAGAAGATCCTAGTGAGCATGTCTCTACTTTTCACCTTTGGTGCTCTTCCAATTCCTTACATGACGATTCAATCTGTTTGAGGCTGTTTCAACGCACCCTCACCGGACCTGCAGCGAAATGGTATATAGAGTTACCAAGGGAGGCATTCATTTTATTCGATGACCTTGCCATGACTTTCCTCAATCACTTTCAGCTACCCATGCGTTACGACATTGGTACAGAATTCTTGTCGATGTTTTGATAAGAAAAAGCCACACATATCTTGGATCATATTCAAGAGTGGCATAGACAGAAGCGGTTGATTAAATCCTTTATACCATTGGAATTTCTCCTGGAGTGGTTCCTCAAGTTTGTGTTACCTTACATTGCGAAGGATGTTTCTACATCCGGAGTCCAAAACGAGGTACAATCAATCTTTAGGGCGCAAGAATTGGATTTGATCTACACTCAATCTGGACTTTTGTATGAGACTATACCTAATGCTCCACGATCTAGTTTTGATCCCAAGATCAAGCCTGAACCACATGCCAATGGAATTTTGGGTTGTACAAGTGCCAAACTTGTGGATTCGTTTATGAAACAAGTGAGCCAATTGTCTATTAATCAATCTGCATTGGGACAAGCCATGGCTTTGTCTCAACCCACCCAAACGGTGAGTGTACTTTCCATACAATCGTCAGACCAAAAGGGAAACCAGCAGCCTGGAAGGAATAAGAAAAAAGGTAAAAATAATCATAAGGGTGGGAACAAGAACAAAAATGCTAATTATAATGACAAGAACACTCGTAATGCTAGGGGGGTAAAGTAGTCTAAACGTAAGGTAAAGTTTCCTTGCAAGTTGTGTAAGGAGGACCACCTCACTCACTTGTGCCCTCATATGGAATATGCCTCGATATTCATAACACAGGGCCCAGTTGTGCTAACTAATCCTTTACGCCATAATCAAAATATGAACTCGAGGACCATTGATCTTCATTGTGGATGGGGTGGAGATCAAAATCCATCAGAAGCCAATACTGGTCATGGTTGCATCAACATGCTACATGCTACTAAGGTTGTGACTCGTGTGAAGGATTACGGTTCGTCACAACCGGACCTTGGAAAAGAACCCGCTCCACCCGAGAGCCCTTTGCATATCAAAAACCCTATGGATAAACCTGAAGTTGCACCACGCATTCCTAAAGGAGTCCTAAAACATTCGGGGAACAATCCTAATTCTCGAGCCACCCAGAACTATTTTGTTGTCGAGGATTTGGGCCAAAATCCTTGTGCGATGTCTGCGCTTGAAGTACTTCAGAGTTGTCCTCCACAATGGAAAGCCTTGCTTTCTACTCTTGGGGTTAGTGATGATAACTCTTCTTCCGTTATCAAATTTGAAACCATGGGACTGCAGCCTCGCTTGGCTTACTATGTGTCTCTTTTGATTCATGTAGAGTGTCTTAATATGACCATCAAATGCAATGTGATTGATGAAGGAGTTGCTTCTTCCATGATGTCTTTGTCATGTTGGAAGGGTTTGGGTTCTCCCGAGTTGTCTCCGCTACTATGTTGACTTCCATTGATAGTAGATCATTTCGGACACACGGTATTCTTCCTTCCCTTGAGGTCCAATTGGGAGGGAAGACCGTCGCGATCGATTTCGAGGTGGTTGACACACACCTTGACTACAATCTTTTGCTGGTCCGGAATCGGATGTATAGTGTGCAAGCCATAGCATATTCTCTCTTTCGAGTAGTATGCTTTCCATTTAATGGGAAGATCATTACAATTGATCAGACATCATTCCGTAATCCAAGTGTTAGTGCATCATTGGGAGCTTCTATCCTGATTATCGATCATTCTCAGCTGGAAACTGGGAGTGTGGGTGTGGGTATGTATCCATCTCTTATGGGAACCTCTAGCTATCCTGTGCCCGTTCTTATGATTGAATCTAGTTTTGGTGGGGCTTCATCCTTGTTGAATTCGGTGTCTTTTCGCACTACCCATATGGAAGATCCTTGGATTCTTCCTTCACCGAGTCCTTCGAATGGACCTATTGAAATGGATGTGACATTGCCTGCAACGATGATAACATATCAAGAAAATATTGATTGTGTTGCAGAGCCTAGTCCTTCCTCTTCGCGGATGAAGGAGGAAGACCCGTATGTGCTACCTGCATGGGAAATTGATTCCTCTCATGCACATGATTTCCTTGACGATGTTTTTCCATTGGATGAAGCCATTATTGAGGCCATGTCTGGGGTTGAGCCACCTTGGAAATACTTACATCATCGTTCATATTTTCTTCCCGAGCTTGACCGTATGGAGCATGAGGACTTTAGGGAGATTCTTAGTGAGAATATTGGTAGTCCCATGGTTCCATTGAGCTCTCCTGGTCAGATGGCCAATGGGAACATGGTGAATTTATCACCTACTATTCCTATCAATATTTCTCATGATCCTGGCAAAGTTGAGAACGTCTACATTGGGGCGGATTGTTTCCCTGATGAAATCAAGGAGTATACCGAGCTATTTAAAGAGTTTCGTGACATCTTTGCTTGGTCATACAAAGAAATTCCAGGTATTGACCCTCGTATTGTCGAACATGAGATTAAGACCTATCCGAATGCGAAGTCGGTTCAACAACATTTGCTTGCGGTTAATCCTAGAAAAGCACCCGCTATTCAGGCTGAGATAGAGAAGTTGTTAAAAGCCGGTTTTATCTATCCCATTCCCCTGATGGAGTGGGTTTAAAATCCAATTCTGGTTGATAAGAAGCAGAGAGCGATCCGTATATGCACTGATTTTTCATGATTTAAATCGTGCTTGTCCTAAGGATAATTTTCCCACACCATTTATTGATCAGATTTTGGATGAGTGTGCAGGAAGTGAGGTATTCTCCTTCATCAATGGTTTTTCCAGATATAATCAGATTTAGATCAAATCCGAGGATCAACATAAAATTGCATTTATTTTTCCTTGGGGTACTTTTGCATATCGAAAGATGCCTTTCAGTCTTAAGAATGCAGGAGCTACATTTTAGTGGGCTATGACCTTAATTTTTCATGATCTCAAAATGATTATCGAAGTGTATTTGGGTGACCTTGCTTCTCATTCTCGTCTGAGAGTGCATCATCCATACCATTTGAGATTAGTATTCGAAAGATGTTTCCATTACCAGGTTAGGTTAAATCCTCATAAGTGCATCTTTTGCATGACTGTTGGTCACTTTCTAGGGTTCATTGTATCCAAGGAGGCTATAAGAGTCGATCCCTTAAAGGTTAAGGAAATACTTCAATTGTCTCCCCCACGTAATATTAAACATCTTCAATGTTTGCAAGGCATGGAAAATTTCTTGCAAATATTCGTGGTTAATTTTTCCAATTTGACTAAAGGCTTTATGCGTCTTTTAAGGAAGGACACTAATTTTTACTGGGATGAGCAAGCCCAGGATTCCTTTGATGCTCTTAAGCGAGCCTTAGCATCGACCCTCGTGCTTAGTCCACCTAACTATAGCCACAATTTTTTGATTTATGTGGCCGCATCCATGGATATGGTTGGTATGGTTTTGGTTAAGGAGGATGAGGAGCTTCATGATCATGTCATATATTATTTGAGCCAAAACCTTGTTGATGTAGGAATCTGTTATTCCCATGTGGAGAAACTTGCCTTGGCCACTGTTCATGCGGTTCAGAGATTAAGAAATTACATTCTCATTCGCCAGACCTTGGTGGTAGCTCATGTCAATCTGTTTCAGTTCGTCCTCACTAGAAGGATGATTGGGGGAAAATACAATAAATGGATTTTTATTTTGCAAGAGTTCGATCTCAAATTCGTTTCGGCAAAATCCAAGAAATCATTGATCTTTGCGGAGCTCATATCTAATTTTCCAAGTGTGGAGGAGGAGGAGGTTTATGAGGATACGTTTGTCGATGAGCATATTTTTTTATCTCAAATTTGGACCCATGGTACGGGGACATCATTGTATATTTGCAAATGTTGAAGGTCCCTACTCACCTTTCATGGGATGAGCGACGACGATTATGTCATGTAGCTAAGAACTACCTTATAGTGGATAACACTTTGTACTGCCGTGGGGTAGATTCCATTTTACGTCGTTGTTTAACCCATGATGAGGCTGAGGTTGTGCTGAATGATTTCCATGGAGGGGCATGTGGTGGTCATTTATTTGGGCTTTCTACAACCCAAAAAATCTTGAGAGCGGGATATTTTTGGCCATTGGTCTTCAAATATTGTGTCAATGCAGTCAAGAAGTGTCACCCTTTCCAGGTGTTTGCACGCAATATGCACTCGCATCCTACCCCGTTACATCCTATTATCACCATTGGTCCCTTCACCAAGTGGGGGCTTGACTTCATGGATTACAACCCAGCTTCGGCTGGGGGGCATCATCACATTATAGTGGTTGTCGATTATTTCACAAAATGCACAGAGGCTATGCCCACGATTAAATCTGATGGTGAGATAGTCACGCATTTTGTTTCCAACCAAATTATTACTCGGTTTGGCATTCCAAAAGAGCTTGTCACTGACCATGGTAGGCACTTCCAGAATAAAATGATGGAATATTTGGCTTCAAATTTAGGGTATAAGCAGGAGCACTCCTCTTCTTATTACCCTCAAGCGAATGGACAGGTTGAAGCAGTGAATAAATCACTTAAGTCTATTCTCCAATGAACCATCGCACAAAGCAAGATGAATTGGCATATCATGTTATATCCCTCTTTGTGGGCCTATAGAACCGTGGTTAAGACTTCCACTGGTTTCTCTCCATATTAGCTCATACATGGGGTGGAGTTTGTCTTGCCGGTTGAATGCAAAATCCTTTCTCTGAAGCTAGATATAGAGATTTTACCAAAAATTTCCACATTGGAAGAACGTTTGGTCCACTTAGAGCAATGTCGAGATGCCTTTGTGGCTCTAGAAGTAAATAAGCGTCGCGTTAAGGTCCAATATGATAAGTCTGTGCATCCGAGGAGGTTTAGTGAAGGTGATTTGGTCCTTTTGTGGGATAAAGCTAAAGAACCCTTGGGGGTAGGGAAGTTTAATCCCATGTGGCGTGGTCCTTACATAGTCAAACGTGTGTTAGAGAAGGGCGCCTATGAGCTCATGGATTATGAAGGGACAGCATTGGTAGAGCCTAGAAATGGGCTTTATATTAAAAAATACTATGCATGATCTTCAGCTAGGGCTAATTGTTGTATATTATTGTACAGTTTTTTAATTGCATAGTTAGTTTTTCTTATGGTGATTGGCTTTGTTGATTAACTTTCGTTTCTTATGGCAGATGTCAATGGAGTCTTCCGCTTACATAGGATTCACTGATGGTGCTAGCCGTCACACTCAAAACTCAGATTCGGCTACTTGGGTGATTTATACTCCTACAGGTCAAGTATTGTCTTCAGGAGGAGTCTATTTATGGCCTTCTTTGAACAATGTTGCTGAATATAGTGTCGTTATCAAGTTATTGAGGGATGCCATTTCACATGGTGTTCTCTCTCTTGAGGTACATCTTGATTCGCAGTTAGTGGATTCACAGCTTAATGGCTCATATCATATTAGGGATCCAATATTATTACGAAGATTCTTACGTGTGAGATTGCTAGAACGACAATTTGAGAATATAACATACATACATATTTCAAGAATTTTTAATCAAGTTGCTGACTCATATGCTAACTATGTGTTAGATTGGCATTTGTTTCATAGACCATAAGCATATCACAAACATACATTTT
>LPNX010505017.1:293291-310738 GCA_001517045.1 Pseudotsuga menziesii
TTAAAGTTTTTCATTAAAACATCCAAAATGTGATATCATAATACATAAGTGACATAATATGAACTTGGGGCTTTCGAGCCACCAAAATATAATACACGGTAGTACAAAAAGAAATACTCGAAGGTCTCTAAGCCTGAGGAGGAGGAGGGGGGTTCTGATCATGGTAGCACACCACATCTCTAGCTAGCCATCGAAATAATCAAACCCATGCCCGTGGTACACCAATCACCTAGCGCTGCATGGCCTCAGCAAAGTCCTCGACTTGCGCCATGGGTACCCTATGTGTCAAGCATACAAAGTTTTTGTGGATGCTTTGGAGCATCCGCTTCGCATCCACACCCATGATGTAATATCCTCTTCCCATCTGTCTATGATGAGGGAAACCATCCGGTCACCATGGTCCAACATCTACATACACATGACAGATTGTCACTATGTGTCCTCACACCAAAACATGTCTTTTGAGTCAATATATCAAAAAACACAAAAAAATTGATAATTCAAAAAACTTAAAAGAGGGTTTGGGATTCGTTACCTATGTCACCATATGCTGCTCTTGGTGGTAGGAGCATGTCTGGATTTCCCCGAAAATATATCCCTGCATAGGGGTAGTCATCGATGGCAATGATCTACCTCCACCACCAGGGAAAGAAGTCCATTGGGTAGGGGTTAGCCACCCTACCTCTGCCCTGTCTGTGCATAACATTTTCCCAACGTCGTTGGGTCGGATCTCGAACTCTGTGTGGAGGAATTTCCACTCTAGGGCTTAGCCCTAGTACACGCTCAAAGAAGAACATGCTTAGTATGCTGTTGAAACCGAAGTTTCTCACCCTGCCCATCTTACAGTCACTGAGTTGTTGTTTCATGTTACTCAACAACGCAGTGCTCCAGTCATACACTATGGGTCTCATACACTCCACCGCATAGAACGTCAATAGCCGCAAGTCCTAGTGGAGTGAAGCTAGTCCAACTATCCTGTCAAGTGCCAATAGTATGGAGTTTAGTCCCAGCACCTATATCGAGTTTGTCAGGATTTGACTCCCAACCTTTTCTGTGTCCGAAAAGCAGTACACCACAATGTACTCATCAATAGTCAAGCCACCTCCTGGCCCACAAGATCATAGATTTACCACCTCTTCTCGTCGAGATAATCCAGTGATAAAGTATATGTCCTCAATCTCTATACTGAGAGACATCCCGCCAATGTGAAAAGACTCAGAGTCTGTATCCCGGTAATCCACTACCATCTGCAAGAGTCTTGGTTCGGCCCTCAGGATGCGAAGACACCAAAACTTATACAAGCTACATGCATGTAGAGCTTGTTGGGCCATTAAGTCACCTTGTACAGCCTCTTCTACATAACCATGTTCCCTCTCCCTCCATTCTAGAACCATCCTGCACAGAAAACATGATTTTTGGTTATTATTTGCCTTAGAAATCCTTATTCGCAGCCGCATACACAACTGCTTGCAAAACAGTCGTGTATGTACGCGCATTTGGGTGGTTTTTCCGCATTTGGCCAGCCCTATACGTGGAAAAAACATCGATATCCACGTGGGCCGAAGCACATACTTTAGATTGGCCTAGAAAATGAAATTGACCATGGAAACTTAAAAACTTTGCATGAAATGGGAAGAGGAGGACATGAGGAGTTACCTGGAACAAACAGTATCGCATTTCACCGAACAATGCTCTTGGAATTCGTGTTGGAAGTTTTGAGCTAAAATGGGTTAAAATTTCAATTGATATGGAATTTTTAAATTTTTTATTATTTATAGAAATTTTTTGAAATTTTTGAAATTTTTTACCCACTTTCTATATTTTTGGATCGTTTTTTACCATTTTGGACTGGTTTGCAATAATTTGATGATGTAGGAGTCCGTTTTGAGCACATTTTGATTGTGGTTTTGATCCATTCGTACCGATTTTAGGTATTATGTCTAAACTAGCATATAAGTTAGGTTTCACATCCATTTGCACTTTTCATGACCTTATGACCGTTTTGTTATAACCTTAGGTACGAACCCATTCTATCTTGTCATGGAACCTTCTTGTTTCTTTTAGAAGTGACATGATGTGAATGGTAGAGCTTGACCATACATGGGTACCCTAGTTAGCTTTTGTTTTGCACTTGGCGCCCATGCCAACATTTTTCCTTTATGGTGTGGGAGTCCTTTGTATAGTATCACCATGACTTTGCGCAAGAGCCTCATACTCCTCTTGATCTTTTTGCTGGCCTTTTCCCCAGGACTCCCTTATATCGAGTTGTAATTGCATTATCATGAGTTTTTCTTGCCTTATTGAGCCTTATGTCTACTTCCCTGACTTTGATTATCAACCATATAGCCCGACCTTTTCTCATGTCTAGCCATACAGATCCATTTTATATATCTTTTGCAGCTTAACTCCCCATTTTTTCCAGGAGGGGACTTTCCCCGAGTGTCATTATCCTACACATGTTTCCTTGCATTGAGCATAGGTATGTTCCACTACTTGGAACTAGTTTGTTCACCCCTTTACACTCGTCTCCTCCTAGTATGTAACTATAAAGCACTTTTATTATTTTTCAAGCTTTTCAAAATATTTGAAAAAGTCAAAAAAAACAAATCAAAAAACCAAAAAGCCAGACAGGAAAAGATGTTATCTTTTGCAGCAGTCAAGTCGAGTCACCTTCAAATAGAGAACTGTATATCACATCCGTTGGTTGGGTTAATAGTTTGACTTTAGGAGCTATACTCGTTTCTTTAAGTTTATCTCCACCGACTGGTTAAGCTTCCAGTCCCTATGGAGCCTCTGTCGATGCCTCCTGTGTCATAGATATGTCCCAATTTTGTATATTAAGTCTATACTGCCTACATTCAGTCACCATTCAACTTTATGCTCTTGTTCGAAGGAATTTGAAACCTGAGTCAGCCGTTCCTCAGTTCTCTTGAATTTGCATGACGGCCATTCCTAGTACAGGTATTGGTTCATGCACATTATGATCGAGTCCTTCCACACAATACAGCTTTGTTGAGTACGTCATGTTGGATGATGGGGGATTCCTTAATGCCCTCCTTCCAGTGGATTTCATCCCATCGACTTCAGATCATTTATTCTGGGATAGGAGTCTAGAGTCATTTTGAGTGCCTTGAGACTTGTATTCATCAGTGGCAGGTTCTCTCACCATCGACAGTTTTGGGAATACATCAATGTCCCCTGATCGATGGATTCTTTCAAGTGTTTGACCTCAACACATTTATTCACACTTGTTAGTTTTCACTCTATTACCTTGATTCCCATTTTCATTATCGGTGGGTGATCTCGCGTCTGTTAACGGTATACATCAATGACCGGTAATCAAATGATGGACTACTATGTTCGACCTCGACACCTCTATTCACATAGTAGGACATGTACTCATAGCGGATTGTGTAGAAGACCTTCCATATTGGTGGCATTTCATATATGTTACCTCCTTGATCATGCCAGTGTTCATGAGATTTCAGCTCTCGTGACTTGATTCCAGTGTATGTCAGATATCTTCAGCCATTATGGAGATATTGATCCATTGTATATCTTCAGCTTTCATGGAGATCATGATCCTTTGTATATCTTCATCATGGAGATTCTGAACTATCTATATTGTACATGGCGATGACCACACATGTCATATTTTGTATCATTCCTATTCATGGCCATTGTACTCTTATGTATCCAGGACTGTTGCATGTATTTGCAGTCATATGCAGAGTTTGATTATTGTACTATACTATTGGATGGTTGGTTCTTCCACCTGGTTCTTCATCACTCCACTTATGGGATGGACTTATAATGTATTTCGACCATCGTATCACCCCTCTGACCTCACACATTAGGGGGAATCTGTTACAGCTAATTTTACCACACATAGTAGATAACACATTTATGGCCTTCCCTGTCCCTTTGTAGACTCTTTGGACCCCATGGACCATTTTTTTACCTTTGATGTTTCCAAGATAATCCCTAAAAACATGCATTATTTTCTATATGCAACTTTTAAACCCATTATCGCATATATACGCGGATATGACCCTTAAACCCGTGTACATCAAGATGTGTGCAAAAGTCCAAATAGATTTGGAGTTTTCCTTGATGTGGAGCCGAGTCACTTGTCTCTTGGCCTTCCATATTCCTTGAGATCGCTCGGATTCGACCTTCCATTACCCCATTGAAGCACTATATAAGGAACCCTTTGGATACATTGAAAAGAGGAGGAATTGAAGAGCAATAAAACTATAGTCCATTGTTGTCGAAGCATATACTTGAGTATTCATCCCTTTGTCCCTTGGAGCACTTTGTGTTCTTCCCAATCTTTCCTTTGCTTGTGAGCTTGCTATCGAGAGATGGAGGATTGAAGTGGTGGAGGCCCAAGTGGAGGACTCAGTTTCTCCGGTTCGCAGACATGCCGATAGAGGTTGTCATTCTTGTAATCTCTAATTTATATTAATAGAAATATCTTTTCCTGTCCAATAATGTGTATTTAAATGAATATTGAATCCATGGATGCTTTTAAATGCTTATATGTTATTGATTATATATGCCAGAGTAGGTCTAACACCATAATATAGAATTCTTGTCTTATTTTCTAATTGTTGAGAGAGCAAATTGCTAACATAAGCGATATTGGAAAAGCTCAACATGGATCTACATCAACCATCTGGAATAAGGTATGTTTAGAGATCCTTTAGTGTTAGATGCCACCGAAATTTCTCCTAGAGTGGTTCCTCAAGTTGTTGTTACGTTACATCGCGAAGGATGTTTCTATATTCGGAGTCCAAAACGAGGAACGAGCAATATTTAGGGCACAAGAGTTGGATTTGATCTACGCTCAATCTGGAATTTTGTATGAGATTATACCTAATGCTCCACGATCTAGTTTCGATCCCAAGATAAAGCCTCGGCCACATGCCGATGGCATTTTGGGCCGTACAAGTACCAAACCTGCGGATTCGGTTATGAAACAAGTGAGCCAATTGTCAATTAATCAATCCGCATCAGGACAATCCACGGATTTGTCTCAACCTACCCAATCGACGAGTGTAGTTTCTGTGCAATCATTGGACCAGAAGGGCAACCAGCAGCCTCGAAGGAATAAGAAAAAAGGAAAAAATAATCAAAAAGGTGGGAATAAGAATGAAAATCCTAATTATAATGGCAAGAACACTCGTAATGCTGGGGGGACAAGCAGACTGAATGTAAGGTAAAGTTTCCTTGCAAGTTATGTAAGGAGGCCCACCTCACTCACTTGTGCCCTCATATGGAAGATGCCTCTAGGTTCATAGCATAGGGCCCAGTTGTGCTAACTAATCCTTTACACAATAATCAAAATATGAACTCGAGAAGCATTGACCCTCATTGTGCATTGGGTGGAGATCAAAATTCATTGGAGTCCAATACTGGTCATGGTTGTGTCAACATGATGCGCGCTACTAAGGTTGTGACTCGTGCAAAGAATTATGGTTCATCACAATCAGACCTTGGAAAGGAACCCGCTCCACCCGAGAGCCATTTGCATATCGAAAAACCTACGGATAAACCTGAAGTTGCACCTTGCATTCCTAAGGGAGTCCTAAAGCATTCATGGCACAATCCTAATTCCCGAGCCACCCATAACTATTCTGTTGTTGAGGATTTGGGCCAAAATCCTTGTACGATGTCCGCGCTTGAAGTACTTCAGACTTTTCCTCCGTAGAGGAGAGCCTTGCTTCTGCTCTTGGGGTTGATGATAACTCTTCTTCCATTATCAAATTTGAAACCATGGTAATATAGCCTCGATTTCCTTACTACGTGTCTCTTTTGATTCATGTAGAGTGTCTTAATATGACCGTCAAATGCACTGTTATTGACAAAGGTGTTGATGCTTCCTTGATGTCTTTGTCATGTTGGAATGGTTTGGGTTCTCCTGAGTTGTCTCAATCCGCTACTATGTTGACGGATTTTGATGGTACATCATTTCGGCCACATGGTATTCTTCCTTCTCTTAAGGTCCAATTGGGAGGGAAGACCATCGCGATCGAGGTCGAGGTGGTTGATGCGCCCCTTGACTACAATCTTTCGCTCGACCGGAATCGGATGTATAGTATGCAAGCTGTAGCCTCTTCTCTCTTTCGAGTGGTATGCTTTCCATTTAATGGGAATATCGTTATGATTGATCAGACAGCATTCCGTAATCCGAGTGTTAATGCATCATCGAGAACTTCTATCCCGATTATCGATCATTCTCAGCCGGAAACTGCGAGTGTGGGTGTGGGTATGTATCTATCTCTTATGGGAACCTTTAGCTGTCCTGCACTCATTCTTATGATCGGATCTAGTTTTGGTGGGACTTCATCCTCGTTGAATTCGGTGTATTTTTGCACTACCCATATGGAAGATCCCTGGATTCTTCCTTCACCGAATCCTTCAATTGGACCTATCGAAATGGTTGTGTCGTTGCCTGCAATGATGGTAGCATATCAAGAAAATATTGATCAAGTTGCAGAGCCTAGTCCTTCCTCTTCGCGGACAGAGGAGGAGGACCCATATGTGCTGCCTACATGGGCAGTTCAGTCCTCTCATGCACATGATTGCCTCAATGATGTTTTTCCATTGGATGAAGCCATTGTTGAGGTCATGTCTGGGGTTGATCCACCTTGGGAAGAATTACATCATCGATCATATTTTCTTCCTGAACTCGACCATATGGAGCATGATGACTTTAGGCAAATTCTTAGTGAGAAGATTGGTAGTCCCGTGGTTCCATTGAGCTCTCCTGGTCAGATGGTCGATGGGAACATGGCGAATTTATCACCTACTATTCCTATCAATATTTGTCTCGATCCTAGCAAAGTTGAGAACGTCTACATTGGGGCGATTTGTTCCCCTGATGAGATCAAGGAGTATACCGAGCTATTTAAAGAGTTTTGTGACATCTTTTCTTGGTGATACGAGGAAATTCCAGGTATTGACCCTCGTATTGTCAAACATGAGATTAAGACCTATCTGTATGAAAAGCTGGTTCGACAATGTTTCCATGCGGTGAATCCTAAAAAAGCACCTGCCATTAAGGTTGATATAGAGAAACTGTTAAAATCTGGTTTTATCTATCCCGTTCCCCTGACAGATTGGGTTTCAAATCCTGTTCCAGTTGATAAGAAGTAGGGAGCGATCCGTATATACATTGATTTCTGTGATTTAAATCGGGCTTGTCCTAAGGATAATTTTCCCACACCATTTATTGATCAAATTTTGGATGAGTGTGTGGGAAGCAAGGTATTCTCCTTCATGGATGTTTTTCCAGAAATAATCAGATTCAGATCAAACCTAAGGATCAACATAAGACCACATTTATTTGTCCTTGGGGTACTTTTTCATATCGGAAGATGCCTTTCATCCTTAAAAACACCGGAGCTACATTTTAGTGGGATATGACCTTAACTTTTCATGATCTCAAAACAATTATTGAAGTGTATTTGGATGACCTTGCTGCTTATTCTCGTTTGAGAGTGTGCCATCCATACCATTTGAGGTTACTGTTCAAAATATTCCGCCATTACTAGGTTCGGTTAAATCCTCATAAGTGCATATTTTGCGCGATTGTTGGTCACTTTCTAGGGTTCATCATATCTAGGGAGGGTATAAGAGTCGATCCCTTAAAGGTTGAGGCAATACTTCAATTGTCTCCCCCGCATAATATTAGACACCTTCAGTGTTTGCAAGGCATGGCAAATTTCTTGCGAATATTTGTAGTTAATTTTTCCAACTTGACAAAAGGATTTATGCGTCTTTTAAAGAAGGACACTCCTTTTTGCTGGGATGAGAGAGCCTAGGAGTCCTTTGATGCTCTTAAGCAAGCCTTAGCATCGGCCCCCGTGCTTAGTCCACCTAACTATAGCCATGATTTCTTGATTTATGTGGTCGCGTCCATGGAGACAGTTGGTATGGTTTTGGTTCAGGAGGATGAGGAGCTCCATGAGCATGTCATATATTATTTGATCTGAAACCTTATTGATGCAGAAATTCATTATCCCCATGTGGAGAAGCTTGCCTTAGCTTTCGTTCATGTGGTTCAGAGATTAAGACATTACATTCTCCTTCGTCGAACCTTGGTTGTAGCTCATATCAATATGTCACTAGAAGGATGGTTGGGGGAAAATACAATTAATGGATTGTTATTTTGCAAGAGTTTGATCTAGAATTAGTTTCGGTGAAATCAAAGAAATCGTTGATCTTTGCGGAGCTCATATCTGATTTGTCAAGTTTGGAGGAGGAAGAGGTTTATGAGGATATGGTTTTCGACAAGCATATTTTCCTTATCTCAACTTTGGACCCATGGTACGAGGATATCATTGTATATTTGCAAACGTTGAAGGTCCCTACTCACCTTTCATGAGATGAGCGACGACGATTATGTAATGTAGCTAAGAACTACCTTATAGTGGATAACACTTTGTATCGTCGTGGGGTATATTCCATTTTGTGTCATTGTTTAACCCATGATGAGTTGAGGTTGTGCTGAATGATTACCATGGAGGGGCGTGTGGTAGTCATTTATCTGGGCTTTCTACAGCCTAAAAAATCTTGAGAGCAGGATATTTTTGGTCTTCGATCTTCAAAGATTGTGTTAATGTGGTCAAGAAGTGCCACCCTTACTAGGTGTTTGCACGCAATATGCGCTCGCATCTAGCCCCGTTACATCCTATTTTCACCGTCGGGCCCTTCACCAAGTGGGGGCTTGACTTTATGGATTGCAACCCAGCTTCGGCTGGGGGGCATCATCACATTATAGTCCCTGTCAATTATTTCATGAAATGGGAAAAGGCTATGCCCATAGTTAAATCCAACGGTGAGACGGCCACGCATTTCATTTTCAACCAAATTATTACTCGCTTCGGCATTCTGAAAGAGCTTGCCACTGACCATGGTAAGCACTTTCAGAATAAAATGTTGGAAGAGTTGGCTTCAAAGTTAGGGTATAAGTAGGAGCACTCCTCTTCTTATTACCCTCAGGTGAATGGACAGGTTGAAGCAATGAATGAATCACTTAATTCCATTCTCCAACAAACCATCACAAAAAGCAAGACGAATTGGCATATCATGTTATATCCTGCTTTGTGGGCCTATAGAACCGCGGTTAAGACTCCCATCGGTTTCTCTCCATATCAGCTTGTACATGGGGTGGAGTCTATCTTGCCGGTTGAATGCAAAATCCCTTCTCTGAAGCTAGCTATAGAGCTTTTACCAGATACTTCCACATTGGAAGAACATTTGGTCCACTTAGAGCAGCTTGATGAGCAGCGCCGAGATGCCTTAGTGGCTCTAGAAGTAAATAAGCATCGCGTCAAGGTCCAATATGACAATTATGTCTGTTCAAGGAAGTTTAGTGAAGGTGATTTGGTCCTTTTGTGGGATCAAGCTAAAGAACCCTTAGGGGCAGGGAAGTTAATCCCATGTGGCATGGTCCTTACATGGTCAAATGTGTGTTAGAGAAGGGCACCTATGAGCTAGTACATTATGAAGGGACAGCCTTGGCGGAGCGTAGAAATGAGATCTATCTTTAAAAATACTATGCGTGATCTTCAACCAGGGATGATTGTTGTATATTATTGTACAGTTTTTGAGTTGCATAGTTAGGTTTTCTTATGGTGATCGGGTTTGTTGATTAGCTTCCATTTCTTATGGCAGATGTCGATGGAGTCTTCCATTTACATAGGATTCGTCGATGGTGCTAGCCGTCACACTCAAAACTCAGCTTCATCTTCTTAGGTGATTTATACTCCTACGGGTCAAGTATTGTCTTTAGGAGGCATCTGTTTACGGCCTTCTTGGAACAATGTTGCTGAATATAGTGCCGTTATTGAGTTATTGTGGGACGCCATTTCACATGGTGTTCTCTCTCTTGAGGTACGTCTTGATTCGCAGTTAGTGGTTTCACAGCTTAATGGCTCGTATAGTATTATAGATCTGATATTATTATGAATATTCTTACATGTGAGATTGCTAGAATGGAAATTTGAGAATATAACATACATTCATGTTTCAAGAATTTTTAATCAAGTTGCTGACTCATATGCTAACTATGTGTTAGATTGGCATTTGTCTCATAGACCATAAGCATATCACAAACATACATTTTTGCACACATGTAAATAAATAAAATCGATCATCATAAAAGTTTTTCATTAACATCCAAAAAGTTACGTCATAATACATAAGTGTCATAATACAAAATTGGGGCTTCCGAGCCACCAAAATATAATACACGGTCGTATAAAAAGAAATACTGTCAGGTCTCTAAGCCTGAGGAGGAGGAGGAGGGTTTTGATCGTGGTAGCACACTATGGCTCTAGCTAGTCAATGGAATAATCAAACCCATTCCCGTGTTACACCAACCACCTAGCATTGCATGGCCTCAGGCAAGTCCTCGACTTGTACCATGGGTACCATGTGTGTCAAGCATACGAAGTTTGTGTGAATGCTTTGGAGCATCTGCTCTGCATCCGCACCCATGATATCGTCTCCTCTTCCCCTCCATCTATGATGAGGGAAGCCATCCGGTCGCCATGGTCCAACATCTGCATACACATGACATATTGTCACTATGTGTCGTGACACCAAAACATGTCTTTTGAGTCAAGTTATCAAAAAACACAAAAAAAAATTAATAATTCAAAAAACTTGAAAAGTGGGTTTGGGATTCGTTAACTATGTCGCCATATGCCGCTCCTGGTGGTAGGGGCATGTCCGGATCTCCACGAAATTCTATCTCTGCATAGGGGTAGTCATCGATGGCAATGATCTGCCTCTGCCACCATGGAAAGAAGTATGTTGGGTAGGGGTTAGCCACCCTACCTCCGCCCAATCTATGCATAAAATTTTCCCAACGTCGTTGGGCCAGATCTCAAACTTCGTGTGGAGGAATGCCCACTCTAGGGCTTATCCCTGGTACACGCTCAAAGAAGAACCTGCTCAGTATGTTGCCAAAACCAAAGTTCTGCGCCCTACCCATGTTGCAGTCACTGAGTTGTTGCTTCATGTTGCTCAACAGTGTAGTTCTCCAATCATACACTGTGGGTCTCATACACTCCACCGCATAGAACATCAGTGGCCATGAGGCCTGGTGGACTGAAGCTAATATGGCTATCCTGCCTAATGCCAATAGTATGGCCTTCAATCCTAGAACCTAGATAGATTTTGTCAGGATTTGACTCAAAACCTTTTTTGTGTCCGGAAAGTAGTACACTGCAATGTACTCATCAATAGTTAATCCACCTCTAGGCCCGCAAGATCAAAGATTTACCACCTCTCCTCATCGGGATAAACTAGTGATAAAGTATATGTCCTCAACTTCTATGCTGAGGGACATCCCATCAATGTGAAAACTATCAGAGTCTGGATCCCAGTAATCCACTAGCATCTAGAGGAGTCTTGGTTTTGCCCTCAGGCTACCAAGACACCAAAACTTATACAAACCACATGCATGTAATTCTTGTTGGGCCATTAAATCACCTTGGCACGGCCTCTTCCACATCACCATGTTCTCTCTTCCTCCACTCCAATACCATCCTGCGCAAAAAACAAGAGTTTTAATTATCATTTACCTTGGAAAACTTCATTTGCAGCCTCATACGCGACTGTTTGCAAAACAGTCGTGTATGTACACGGGTTTGGGTGTTTTTTTCTGCGTATGGCAAGCCCTATACGCGGAAAAAACCCCGATACCCGCATGGGCTGAGACGCATAATTTGGGAAGGCTTAAAAAATTAAATGGACCATGAAAACTTAAAAAATTTGCATGAAATAGGAAGAGGAGGACATGAGGAGTTACCTGGATCAAACGGTGTTGAATTTCACCAGATGATGCTCCCAAAATTCGCGTTGGAATTTTTGAGCTCAAATGGGTAAAAATTTCAAATGATATGGAATTTTGAAATTTTTTGAAATTTTTTACCCACTTTCTATAGTTTTGACCGTTTCTGACCATTTTGGACCGTTTTGAACTAATTTAATGATGCAGGAGTCCGTTTTGAGCGCGGTTTAACCGTGGTTTTGACCTGTTCATGCCGATCTTAGGTATTATGTCTAAACTGGCATATAGGTTAGGTTTCACATCCTTTGCACTTTTCATGACCTTATGACCGTTTCATTATAACTTAGGTATGAACCCATTCTATCTTGTCATGGAACCTTCTTGTTGCTTTTAGAAGTGACATGATGTGAATGGTAGAGCTTGACCATACATGGGTACTCTAGTTGCCTCATGTTTTTCATTTGGTGCCCATGTCAATATTTTTCCTTTAGGGTGTGGGAGTCCTTTGTATAGTATCACCAGTGACTTTGCGCAAGAGCTTCATACTCCTCTTGATCTTTTTTGCTAGACTTTTCCCCAAGACTCCCTTATGTCAAGTTGTAATTGCATTATCATGAGTTTTGCTTGCCTTATTGAGCCTTATACTGGCTTCTCTGACTTTGATTATCAGCCATATATCCCGAGCTTGTCTCATGTCTAGCCAAGCAGAGCCATTTTACGTATCTTTTGCAGCTTGATTCCCCATTTTTATCAGGAGGGGACTTTCCCCCGAGTGTCATTATCCTACACATGTTTCCTTGCATTGAGCATAGGTACGTTCCACTGCTTGGAACTTTTTTATTTTCCCCTTGACACTCGTCTCCTCCTAGTTTGTAACTATAAAGCACTTTTATTCTTTTTCAAGCTTTTCAAAATATTTGAAAAAGTCCAAAAAAAAATCAAAAAACCAAAAAGTCGGACAAGAAAAGATGTTATACTTGGTAGAAGTTGAGTCGTATCGCCTTCGAACAGAGCACTGTATATCACATCCATTGGTTTGGTTAATAGTTTGACTTTTATCTCCATCGACTAGTTAAGCTTCCAGTCCCTACGGAGCCTTTGTCGATGCCTCCTGTGTCACAGAGATGTCCCAGTTTTGTATATTGAGTCTATGATGCCTACATTCAGTCATCATTCACCGTTATGCTCTTGTTCAAAGGAAGTTGAAGCCTGAGTCAGCCATTCCTCAGTTTTCTTGACTTTGCATGTCGGTCATTCCCGGTACTTGTCCTAGTTCAAGCACATTATGATCGAGTCCTTCCACATTATACAGCTTTGTTGAGTACCTCATGTTGGATGATGGGGGGTTCCTTAATGCCCTCCTTCCAGCAGATTTCATCCCATCGACTTCAGATCATTTATTCTGGGATAGGAGTCTAGATTCATTTGAGTGCCTTGAGACTTACAGTCATCAGTGGTAGGTTCTCTCACCATCGACAATTTTGGGAATACACCAATGTCCCCTGATCGATGGATTCTTCCAAGTGTTCGACCTCAACACATTTATTCACACTTATTATATTTCACTCTAGTACCTTGATTCCCATTTTCATTATCGGTGGGTGATCTCGTGTCTATTAGCAGTATACATCAATGACCAATAATCAGACGATGGACTATTATGTTTGACCTCGACACCTCTATTCACATAGTAGGACATGAACTTGTAGCAAATTGTGTAGAAGAATTTTTATATTGGTGGCATTTCTGATATGCTACCTCCTTGATCATGCCAGTGTTCATGAGATTTCAGCTCTCGTGACTCAATTCCAGTGTATGTCAAATATCTTCAGCCATTATGGAGATCTTGATCCATTGTATATCTTCAGCTTTCATGGAAATCATGATCCTTTGTATATCTTCACCATGGAGATTCTGATCTATCTATATTGTACATGGTGATGACCACACATGTCATATTTTGTATCATGCCTATTCATGGCCATTATACTCTTATGTATTCGAGACTGCTGTATGTACTTACAGTCATATGCAGAGATATTTGTACTATATTGTTGGATGGTTGGTTCTTCCACCTAGGTCTTCATCACTCCACTTCTAGGATGGACTTATAATGTATTTCGACCATCATATCGCCCCTCTAACCTCACACATTGGGGGGCATATGTTACAGCTGATTTTACCACACATGGTAGATCACACATTTATGGCCTTCCCTATCCCTTTACAGACTCTTTGGACCCCATGGACCATTTTTGCACCTTTTATGTTTCCAAGATCATCCCTAAAAACACCTGTTATTTTCCATACGCGACTTTTAAACCATTTCTCGCATATACACATGGATATAACCCTTAAACCCGTGTACATCGGGATGTGTGCAAAACGCCAAATATTTTGGAGTTTTCCTTGATGTGGATCTAAGTCACTTGTCTCTTGGCCTTCCATATGGCTTGAGATCGCTAGGATTTGACCTTCCATTACCCCGTTGAAGCACTATATAAGGAACCCTTTGGATACATTGAAGGAGGAGGAATTGAAGAGCAAGAAAACTATATTCCATTGTTTCCATAGCTTGCTTATACTTGAGTCTACATCCCTTAGTCCCTTGGAACACTTGGTGTTCTTCCCAAGCTTGCCTTTGCTTATGAGCTTGCTATTGAGAGATGGAGGATTGAGGTGGTAGAGGCCCAGGTGGAGGACTTAGTTTCTCCAGTTCACAGATGTTCCAACAAAGGTTGTCATTCTTGTAAACTCTGATTTACATTAATAGAAATATATTTTCCTATCCAATGATGTGCATTTAAATGAATATTGAATCCATGGATGCTTTTAATTGCTTATACATTATTGATTATATATGCTAGAGTAGGTATAACACAATTATATAGCATGCTTGTCTTGTTTGCTGATTGTTGAGAGAGCAAATTGTTAACACAAGCAGGATTGGAAAAGCTCAACGGGGATCTACATCAACCATTCGGAATAAGGTATGTTTCGAGACCCTTTAGTGTTATATGTTTTATTTTTCTTGCATATTGGGAAGGGATTGATTGCTACGGTTACCATGTCTGTTGTGGTACACCCCAAGCCATAGGAATTTTTCTCTGTAACAGGGACACTTAGAATTAGTTGTCCCTTACTCCATCTCGCATCAAAACCCACAAGCTCCATGAGTAATTAATCATTACATTTCAATAATATGGATATCAGTCTTTAGATTTTGCATTTATTTATCCACTGATTTATTTAGGCCTTTCACAATTTCATTTATTTCATATCCCTTATTGAGTTATCTCTAAAGACACAGTTTGTAACTTTATTTGAGGGCTTACATTTCTCAATATATAGCATATAACACATAATTCATGTAATGATGGTGGACATATTGCTTCAATTTTTAACTAACACTCTTTGTGAAACTAGGTGGAATGTCCACATTCAGTACCAAACATCGAGGGAAACCAGACAGAGAGTTAAAGGATTCAAAACCCAACTTTCCTAGGATCTAGAACCAACACCAGTGGGTTCTCCTAGCCCAAAAGGATCAAGGCTTCAACAAGTTTTTTTGCACAACTCAAAGTGATCGAAACACAAAACAACATGGGACCCATCATGCATAGGGTTCAAAGTGGGGAAGATGATCTTCAATCTCATAGGACTCAATCAATCATAAGTCATGGGAAAAAATCAATCATGGATGAAACCGAATGGTTGAGGGTAAGTGATACATGGAACCAACATAGCCCTAAAGTTTAAAATTTGTGTAAAGCATGGTATAAGAAATGATCTTCAACATCATATTCTCTAATAATTCTCAACACAAATCAATCATCAGTGGAACATATAATATAAGAATACATCACCATAATCATCATAACATAATAATTCCAAGGTGTTAGTTTTGATCAGATAGAAAAAACCTACCAAGAAACAATATACCTAATCTCACCATATGCATGTCTCTATTTGATGTGTCAGTGTATGAATTGTGTACCATCTCTGCTCCTCTCCTTGAATGAACTATGTCATCACCAAAGTCATCTCAATGGACAAGGATATCTCAGTCATCGAAAGGAAATACTCTACATATGCTACTAAATGAAGGATCTGAATTGCTCATGTTGTAATGATGATCCATGATGTATCCCATCAATAACTATTGCTTAGAGAATAAAGAGGAAGTCCATATTTTGCATCATATTATCCCATCTACAATATATGTAATAACACCACCAGACCCACTTCAGGTGGCTGAAGCACTCGAATCCATGTTTTTATTATAAGGAAGAGGATTAGTCAACACAGTTGGGCTCTGTGCAATGAAATTCTAGGCTTCATCAATCCTGGGGAACAAGTGTGTAATGTGGTATTGGCCACAAAGCTTACAGGAAAATTTGACCTTCCATTTGGGATTCTTGTCCCCACCAGCATTCTTATTGTTCTTGTCATTCTTAGGATTTTCTTTCTTATTTCCACCCTTTTAATTTTTATTCTCGTTTTTCTTGTTCCATTTTGGTTGTTGGTTTCCCTTTTGGTTCAATGACTACACAGAGTGTACATCCACCAACTCTGTGGGATTGGAAAAAGCAATAGCTTGTCCTGCTACAGACTGATTAAGTGACAAATTTTTCATTTATTTTATCACCTGGTCTACGTCCTTAGCATGCATAGAGCCCACAATTCCAATGACATGAGCCTAGGTTTTGCTTGGGATCATGATTGGATCTCAATGCATCAGGGATAATCTCATAAAGAATCCTAAACTGTGCATAAATCAAGTCCAATTGTTGGGATCTAAAGATGGCATATTCCTTGGTGGCTACTATAGATGTCGAAACATCCTTTTCAATATATGGCAATAAATACTTAAGGAACCACTCCAATAAAAACTAAAGGTGCATTGTTGGCCTTAATCAACCTCTTTCTTCTATGTCACTCTTGGATATGATCAGAGATTTTAGTATCCTTATCTTGATGAAATGTCAACAAAATATTGGTGCCAGCATCGTAATGGACTGGAAACTAAAAGTGGTTGAGAAATACCAAGTCCAAATAATTAAAACTTTAGTATGTTCCCCCAAGAAGTTTGATGTACCATTTCACGGCAGAACCCATAAAGGTGCTTTGAAATAGTCTAAGACAAATAGAACCATGATTAAATGAATTCAATGAGCATGATTAAATGTATTCTCACCCTTATTTCCTTGAAACCTTGGGACGTCCAAAGGAAACTTAGTGGGGAACAAAGGCCATACCAAGTCGTGACACACCGGATCATTCATAAGTCTATACAAGTCTCTTAAGTTCAACGTATCCAAAAAAGGAATCCTAGGTTTGGACATCTGGGTCCATGCCCTTGGAAATACTAACTCTGAGGTAAAGCTCTCATAGACATTGGATTTGAGACCATAGGTGCGGGTGGATTTTGGTAAAGACCATGTCCTTGGCCAATAGGATAGTATCCTCCTCTGAATTGGTTAATATAGGGTAGTATATGGATTTGAATAATAGGTAATCCTTGAGAGTTCAAAACGTTATTACCAGGATTTCCCATTTGATGGGACACATTTTCCCCAAATGAAGGAGGAGGCATACCCCCCCCCCCCCCCCCCCCCCCCCCCCCCCCCCCCCCCCC
>LPNX010505017.1:310789-326762 GCA_001517045.1 Pseudotsuga menziesii
CATAAGGAAGGAATTTGGAGGAACCGACTTACTAGACATGGGCTAGGTGGATGGAAAATAAAAAGTAGTACCACCACTCGAATACCCACCCCTACTCACAAAAAAATTAAAACTAGAACTAGGGGCTAATGAAGGGATACGGACACCCCCAACATTAGGAGTAGAAGGAGGGATATGAACACTCCCAAACTGATATGCAGTATAGGGGGATGATGTGCTCCCTATCCCTACACTAGAAGTACCACAAGAAACCAGAATGGAGGATGAGATTTTCGACGATATGTTTGGCATGCAAAATGTAAATGGGTTAGAGGAAAATGGAACTGAACGATCATCCATGCCCGACAACCCTAAAGAGGAAGTGGGTGCATGATCTCACTACCAAGGGAAATCAAAAGGGTTCGTTTTGATATTTCTAGATGAACTAGCAGCATGAGAACTAGTAAACACCTTAGAGAAAAGTAATTACAAGATCAAACTATTGGAACAAGATAAGCTAAAAACTCAAATCCCCTATTTGGTCTGATTTTGGATCCCTCGGTTCTTTTTTTCCTTCAAGAGCTCGTTGGGCGGATTTTGGAGTCTCAATACTATCTCCTTAGGGCTTGGGAATCTTTCCTTTGTCCTAAGAAGGAGTACCAGGGATCCCAGGTACCCATGAAGTAGTCAAAGAGGGATTCCCAAGGACTCCCTACCCCAAATCCGATAAAGGTGTTGAAGAGAACTTTGACATCTCAAAATTAGTGCTCAAGATCAAAATTATTTGGATCTCTCTATGTGATAGAGAAATACCACCAGTATCATATCTATGCCTCTTGTAGAGAGCCTGTAAAGGGTCACTAAGTGGTAATCCTGCTAAGCGACGAGAATTGTGGAAAGCCATAATTCAATCCATGATGACTCCAAAGAAAAAATCTCAAATAACAATGATCCATAAAGATAACTAACGAGCATAGAGCACACCCATAAATAATCTAAGATAAATGCACACAACCAAGCAAAATGGATAAATGATCTCTTGATATATAGAAGGTATGTCTCTCCTAGGAGAGGCATGACACTCACATAAATCTACTGTGTTGTCTAACCACTACCTAACCAGAACACTCACAAAATAACCCCTACAAGTATCCTATACGATACCTAAGAAACTATGGTCACCTCGATATAACTAATGCTCAGGTGGACATTCATAGGCAGGATCCATCGTATGGTTAGGGTAGCTAATCCTAAATCTCGAAAGTACCAAAGGTACCTCAAGATCCCCTAGATACGAATAAAATCCTGGAAATATCTCCTACACCAATAGAAGGTATTGGAGGGATATCTCCGTAACTAACATTCATGATGCCTCGTGATTGACTCCCTTTTGAGAGGAGCTTCCTGAGAACACCAATTATACCAAGTATTTCTCCACTACTTGGATAGACACATAATTGCTTCAGTTTTATAGTCTTGGAGAATTTTACTCACACAATCCTATTCCAAGACCCTAAAACCTAAGCTTGTTTGTGCACCACATAAAATGAAATCTTTCTAATCAATTTTAAGTTAAGTGTTACTTCTAGTGGGATGTTGCTTACTAAAGGGTATATGGTTGTTCAACTAATGATGTTTATGACTCGGCAAAAATAAAAATGCACACTTGAAAACACAGCTAAGTGTTAGACTTGTTTTCCAAATGAAAAAATGGTATGCCGCTACATGAAATGTATAAAAATGGTCAATTTGATTTCAAATTCCAATGCAATATTTCCAATATGAAGCCTGGCTTAATTCCATTCCAAGCCAAAATACTAATGCAAATGCTCTTTCAATGCAAAATGAAAAAATGCAAAGATGCAAATATTTTGTATTTTCAATATAAATAAATAAAAATAAAAATAGAACCACGAAACTTTCAGACCTTGCAGCAATTATAAAGAGATAAGCCGAGAAAGACACTAAGAAGTCATGACTCATGCACTAAAAGAAAAACCAAAAATGGAAAAATGACAAGAACAAATTTTCTAAAAACGTAATAAAATATTGTTTCTAGTCATTATAAAGGAAGTCAACAAACAATATAGGGATGCAAGAAGACTCAGAAACACTCACAATTCACCCAACAAACATTCCAATCAATATATAATCCAAAAATTGAAATGTATGTGACTATAATGGAAACAATAGCCTATATACGTGACCTATACATAGAAATCCCATGTGTACACAAAACTGTCAACATTGTGACTCATGTATATCGAGCAAAGAGGAAAAAAAACAAGAGTGAAGCCAACAACTCAGAGAGGTTGTCAAATAATGACTCTAGGAATATAAGCAACATATAGAATCAAAGAAACAGAAAGCGGTTCAAGCAAAAATGCACCCAAAACACCCTGACAAGAAGGAGACTTCCCTAGCGAAGTCGCCAATTTTGTTATGGAGAAAATATTCCTATGTATTGCGGTAGACCACAACAAACTGAGTGACACCATAAATCAACTCTAGTCTTAAGTATGACATATGAATTGTAAAATCTAACAACAAAGGATAGGGCCTATACCTCAACCGGAAGTTCAAAGAATACCACCATTGAGATTTTGATCCAATGATTGTTAACTACAACGTGTCATCACCAACAAATGTATCCAATCATATAATATGTATAGAAAATGTTAGCATCTACTCTATCATAATACATTGAACATGTATAAATAAAATATACCCATGGGAATTAACACATGAATTTGGATGAGAAAATAGTATTTCTATTAATTCAAAAACAAAAGTGAAAAGTTACCACCTTTGTCAGCAACTCGTTGAAACTAAGAAACAAAGTTCCTCCACTTGGGCATCACCACTTCAATACTCCATGTAAAGGAAATATCACAAAGACAATGGAAATCTTGGGAGATTAACATAAGAGGTTCAATCAATAAAGATAAATGGATGCAGAACCAAGGCAATGACAATGGGGAAAAATTTCTCTATAGTTTCCTTATTATCATAGTGTCTCCTCCTCCAATGCTTCATAATGGATTAATATTTAGCCCTCAAATGGGAAATGGAGGGTCGAATCAGAGTATTTTCTAGCATATGGAAGGTCAAGGATCATAACCACCATGACTTGGTATGGAAAAACAAAAGTATTTTTAATTTTAAGCACAAAACCTTATGTACACAGGTGACAGTGAAGCAAGATGCATATACGCAAGACGTATAACTGGTGACCCACATGTATCAACAAAACTGAGTTTTTAAGGGTTTCACTAAGCATTAGGAATATACTAAGAAACATGGATGTAATGAGTCTGCAGAGGAACAAAGGTAGGCCATCAAGGCATGATGCATAATGTGTGGGAAATCATGTTTTAACAAAGGAAACTAGACCAAATGGAAAACCAAGGATGCAACTGTGGTCATGGCACAAAACTAATTTCTACTAAGTAAAATTTTGTAATGTAAAGGTGCATCGACTACTTCCACATGAATGGAGACATATTTTCCCCCCAATTCTATAGATCAAGTTGACAAAAATCCGTAAGGTTGGAATCCTCGACCATAAAAATATTTTAGATTTGTTGATGAACGATTGACTTCAAGAGAACCAATAGCTCTCCAATAGGACAAAAACATGATTGATGTCACGTCCCCTCCCCTCTCACCAAGAGAGGACGTGACACACTGCTGTCTAACCGGGCATCTAGCCCCATGAACATAAACAAAAAATGCATTGAAAATAAAATACATATGCAGATGTACAATGCAATAATATACACCGGAAGAAAATCGCATTCAATACATTCAATATGTTCATAAACAAATACATTGCATAGTTAATACAAGAGAGCACTTATATTGAAAATGAGTTTCCCCGAGAAACTAGCTATGTCATTGAAACATTCCACCCAACCATAGGCCAGCTGTGCTCTTCAATCTCTCAGCACAACTTCCACCCCCGAGTTGGGCATGATTCCACAAGGAAAAAAGGGAACAACAGGCTCACACATAGCCAAATACACACCAAGGTTCATCCAATCCAATCCACAGTTGGGTTTATCGAGCTGCTAAGGCAGTGGAAAGGAAGAATTTCTAAGTTAGTAAGCTCAACCACAGAGCTATGGACACTTGCACAAGATCTATCTAGCTTGGCCTCCACAATACCTACACGCCCAACATAAGGAAGTATTCCCTTCACTGCTACACAATCCCTCAAGCCATACCTTCCCTTCCAGTGTTCTCCTAGGTGTGCATAGAATATTAGCCAACCCCTCTTGATATTTTTGTGAGGTTCCTCTCTTCACTAGGTTTATCAATCCATTTATGGGCCTCTACCACTCCTAACAGTTCAGACCAAAACAAGGGTGCACGTAACGACAAACACAAGTGTTGGGTATGAAGGAAAACATTTTGGCAACCAAAAATGGAATGGTAGATGGGGGAAAACAACCCTGGGAGAGCTATTCAATTTCAGAAAACGTTTATGGGATTCACAGGGGAAAAAACGACCTCTGCAAACTCCCAAATCGTGAATCTATCTTCCCATCCACTGTGCAATACCAAAAATGGGTTTCCAGCCATGGATAGATGAGGAAAAATGAAGGGAAAATGTGAAGCAAATACTCCAGCTAGCTCCAGATGCATGAGGAAATGAAACGCATGGGTAAGGAATGGTTTGGAAACACATTTATGGGTGCTTTCTTTCTCCATAAGGAAAAAACATGATTTTCCAAAATTAATGGCTTTCGCCAATACGAAATTGATTGCCATACCTCTCCATTCCCAATGCATTAACTGCCTCAACCAACTTCTGGAAGAATTAAATGGTTGGGTGCATAAAACAAACTGGGTATTTTATAGTTTATGGGTTCTCTCATTTACATTTTTCTTAACACCATTGGCACAAGGGTTTGAATAATTTCCCTCCTTATTCCTTGTGAAATCATGCCCCCATCTCTTGTTGCATTGCATAGATAGTTGTGGGTATTTTACTAAATTGCATATTTACATGATGTCTCAATTTTATATTGTCCCTGGCTAGCATGAGAACCATAAGCATCGATTTTAATTTCCTATACATAAAATGATAAATCCAAGGTGGGGCCTTGGCCTTGAGCTCCTCACCATGATTTAATAACGATATTTACATCATGTACAATTTTAATGCAATGGGATCAAAATCAAGGTATTACAACACATGTGGAGGCACCTTTGTCTAATACAATATGATGGATATTTTTGCCACATACTCTCATAGAAATTTGTAAAGCGATTCGTTGATAAATACTTGATTTAAAATAATCCAGGTTAAAAGTGATGGTGTTGGATGTGTCTGGATCTATAGCACCAAGTGCTAACAAAATATTTTTACATTGTGTAGGACAAGTTTGGAGGACTTCAAGGGCATACATAGTGCATGGCACCTAATCTAAATATTCAACAATGTTATAGTAAAGAGTGGCATGAGCACTAGGATTAAAAACCAACCTTTGAATAGTTCTCTTTGGAGGATGCAACACTGACTCAGAACTTGGATTCTATATTTGAAGAGGGTTAGTATATGGAGGAGGAGTGGAGGAAGGGTATTTCTCTATAGAACCCCCTTCACTCTTCTTTTTTGGAGTCATGTCATAATTTTGTGATCTGGTTGATATGTTAACCATATCAGTACACATCATCTTCACCTCTTCAGTCGAGGAATTATTCCCATGTAAGGAATCATGATCAATCAATTCATGTTGGGAAGGAAAAGTGTAACACCCTGGTTTTGACCCCGTTTGCATTAAATGTATTGTTGGTTGTGGAGCCTAATCTTCCAGATCCAGAGATATTATTCAGTTGTGATTGTAACCCAGGAGTACTGTACACTTGTTCCCCCTGCCTTGGGGTTCGGGGCAGCGCCCTGAAAAAGGGGGTTTGGGGGCAACGCCCCCGAGAGACGGGGGTTCGGGGACAGCGCCCTCGAGAAAACGAGGGTTTGGGGGCGGAGCCCCCGAAATTCATTTTTTGGGATGTGTGTTGGCCAACAGTATTGCGGACCCATGGTATTGGGTTAACCCTAGAATTTTCCCATCGTATTTCCCCTATAAACGAAAGCATTGTAAATCGACTGAGTATGGTATTGTATTGTACTGGAAGAGAGACTGTGAGAGAATGAAGAGGAAGTGCAGCGGTTTTGCTGCAGGGTGTATCCCTTCATATTTTTGGACTGTAATAAAAGGACTGGAAAATTTATTTGTGGACGTAGCCCATCATTTGGGTGAACCACATTATATCTGTGTCTCTCTGTAATGTTTTAATGTGTTTTGCATCTTGTTTATTAATTTAACTATATATCTGTTATTGCTCTGCAGTCCTGTTTTCTAACAATTGGTATCAGAGCCAAAAGTTCTATTTGGTTGGTAAACTCGCAGGAAAGAAGGGTTCCTGGTTCGAGTGGGAGCAATGACGGAAGAAGGAAAGTTTAGGGTCGAGAAATTTAACAGCCAAAACTATCAGTTATGGAAGATGCAAATGGAGGACTATCTGTACCAGAAGGATCTGTACCTGCCGTTGGGCGGAAAAGAAAAACAGTCGACAGCTATGAAGGATGGAGAATGGGAGGTTCTTGACAGAAAGGCACTAGGAACAATACGGTTGTGCCTGGCTTCATCGGTGGCCTTCAATATTTTTAAAGAAAAAACAACAGAGGGTGTGATGAGCGCATTGAGTAAGCTCTACGAAAAACCCTCGGCTTCTAACAAGGTATTTTTAATGAAGCATTTATTTAATATGAAGATATCGGAAGGTGGATCTGTTGCTGACCATTTAAATGAGTTTAATACACTTATCAGTCAGTTAAGTTCTGTAAAAGTGAACTTTGATGATGAGGTTAGGGATCTTCTAATCTTGTGCTCATTGCCAAAAAGCTGGAATAGCTTGGTCATCGCTGTAAGTAACTCTGTCCCTAGTTCAAACACTCTTAAGTTTGATGATGTTGTTGGTGTTATTCTTAGTGAGGAAATGCGAAGAAAAAGCACAAGTGAGACATCAGGTAATGCGTTGACCATGGAGAGCAGAGGGAGACAAAAGGAGAGAGGAAGGAGCCCAGGAAATCGCGGCAAGTCTAAAAAGGGAAGATCCAAGTCCAGATTTGGAAAAATAGAGTGCTGGAACTGTGGTAAGAAAGGACATCTAAAGAAAGACTACAGAGCACCAAAGAAGAAAGGTGAGAGGCAGCAAGAGACTACCCAGGAAGCTAATGTAGCAGGTGATGTGTTACAAGATGCTTTGATTCTTGCATTAGATAATACTAGTGATTATTGGGTAGTAGATTCAAGGGCTTCATGTCATGCTACATCCTATAAGAAATTCTTTTATGATTATGTTCAAGGTGATTTTGGGCATGTGTTATTGGGGGATGATGAACCATGTAAAATTGTTGGAAAGGGTAAGGTACGGATTAAGCTAAATAATGGAAATGACTGGTTGCTAAAGGATGTAAGGCACATTCCTGCTATGAAAAGAAATCTGATCTCAACAGGGTAGTTGGGAGATGGCGGTTGTTTGTCTACGTTTGGAGAAACGTGGTGGAAGGTCACTAAAGGATCAATGGTAATTGCAAAAGGAGACAGGATAGGTACGTTATATTTATGTCCTCATAATACTAATTATTCTATTTCTGTAGCTTCCACAGAAATAAGTGCAGCGTTGTGGCATCATAGGCTTGGCCACATGAGTGAGAAGGGGATGCAGATTCTCCACTCAAGGAAACTGCTTCCATATCTGAAGCAGGTAAGTTTGGAATTTTGTGAGAACTGTGTTTATGGAAAACAAAAGAGAGTTAGATTTCTCAGGGTTGGGAAACAAAAGAAGAGTGAAAAGTTAGAGCTTGTCCATACAGATGTATGGGGACCAGCTCAGGTACAATCTCTTAGTGGCTCTTGTTATTATGTTACTTTTATTGATGATGCAACTAGAAAAACTTGGGTTTATTGCATTAGACAGAAATCTGATGTGTTTGATACTTTTAAGAAGTGGAAAGCTTTGGCTAAGAATGAGACAGGAAAAAGGTTGAAATGTCTCAGATCTGATAATGGAGGCGAGTATTGCAGCAAGGATTTTGACAGTTACTGTTCACACAATGGGCTTGTTGGGGCACGTGCCTTAACGGTCACTAATTTTGGTAACTCCGTGGTTTTTGTGGAAGCTTGTAAGCGGAGCTATGACTCAAAATAGTCTTAGGGGTGTCGGGGTTGAGTCAAAGCCCTCTTTTTTTGTAATTATCCATAAAATTTGGGTGTAAGCCCATGATTTTGTAATAGTGCACTTGTATAAATAGGCACTCATGTAAATATGTCAAGGGTATCTAATGAAATGAGGATCATCTGATGCGAAGAAGATAGATCTATTTTTGGGTTTTAAGGTCAAGTCCCAGCTGTGTGCGTGGACGACATCTGCAGCTGTGTGCGCAGAGGGTTTTGTAAGGAAAAGAACTGCAGCTAAGTGCGCAGCTTAGAGATTGTAAGAAAGGAACTGCAGCTAAGTGCGTAGTTAGATTTGAAGGGCGGATCTACTGCTGAGTGCGCAGATCAGACTGTTGTTTTGAAGAAGTGGAATAAAAGCGCAATTTTGTGTATGTATCCCCTACACTGGGGGTGAACCATGTTATATCTTGTGTTGTGGTTCTTTTGTGTTGTTTGTGTTATGGTTTTATTTTATGCATTGATAAGTAGATAATTGATAAAGTAAGATAACTGTTAATATTAACTTCGTTGTGAATTCCCAGTTAAGGGTTAAGCAAGAAACGTCTTTTATCTAACTGCGAAGCTAATTAAGTAAATATTGAAGCTCTATTTGGTATAAATATTTGTTGTTAAGGCTAAAGGTACAGTAATATCCCTCTTCTGCTTGCAGAAACCTGGTTCTGTGGCACCCCATAGCTGTTTCGGGTGAGACTGCAGCCTGTTAGCAGGTTGTTGCCGAAAGGGCCAACACTGTGGGTCTGTTTGTTGGTGCGAAGTTAATGGTATAAAACCCGGGTCTACCCTATAGCCCAACAAATTGGTTCTGTTTCCGGTTGAACTCAGTATCTGCTCAAGAGGGATTTACGTTGTACCTGAAAGGCTATGTTTTGGAGGCCCTCAGTAAAAGAAATCGGTGATTGGGTTGAAGCTACCTATCAGAAATTTGCTGAGCAAGAAAATAAGGATCCTCGTCGTAGCTCAGACGAATTCTTACAAAGGTACGTTTTTGCTGATATTTATGAAATTTTCTTTGGTAGTATCCACATAGAATTGCACCAGTGGTTATCCAGGTTGACAGAGCGAAGGAGGAACTTCCAAGAAGATTAGTTTCTTGATTGGACCCCAACAAGAGTTAATATATTGAGAAGAGTGAATAACGCGATATCGTGCGTTGTTGATTTTTGGGCAACGCGAACCCTTGAAGCTTTTGTGACCGAATTTGCCATTGACACAAGTACATCTTTTAGCGAAGCTGAAAGGAAGTTCTTCAAAGGACCAAGGGGTAAGTACCTAAATTCATTTAGTTTGCAAATTAAAATGCTGTTGGCTGAGAAGAGCATATTGCTTATAGAATCCGATTGCTAGAATTATTTTTACTAACCTATGTTTGGAAGTGAAAGTAACTTCGACAAGAAAAGTGGTTTGCTGTGAAGTGGTAAAAGATACAAGAGAAACCTAGAATCCTATACCCTAGGTCAGAATACCGAGTATACACCAGAGGACCCTAAATCTGAAGAAAACCCTTTTGTTAGAAATCCTCCTATCACCCCGCAGCGAAGATCTGCTACCCCTGGAAACCCGTCGCAGTCTGATAGTAACCCTAGCCCAAGTATTCCGGTCGCAGGTCAGTCTACCCCAGTAAGTTCTCCCCCCCCTCAGACCGCTATGGCCCATATGACTGACGATATCAAGCTCCCAGTTTTCAAAGGAACTAGATCAGAGGATCCAGAATAGTTTTGGTTTTTATGCGAAGCTGTGTGGACAGCTAAGAACATTTTGGATCAAGATGTAAGAAGAATGCAACTGATCACTTCCTTTAGAGACCGAGCCTTGACTTGGTTTATGAAGTTTTCCAGTAATCAGAACCATGTCTTGCTTGATATTAAAGCAGCAATGATTAAAGAGTTTAAGAAGCCTAAATCAGAATCATAGTGTATAACTGAATTGAAAGAGATTCAGTTGAGACGAGGTGAATCAGCTTGGGGCTTTGATCAGATGTTCAAAGTTCTGCTAGATCAGGTTAGTTTCACTATTGGACCAGTGTAGCATAAAGAATGGTTCATTGCAGCCTTATTACCTCATATCAGAACACCACTCATGCAACAGAAGGTTGCTGATCAGCAAGAAGCTTTGGAGATTGCCATGAAACTAGAAACAGCTCCTGTCGCAGATAATTCTGGCATAGCACAAATTCAAGCGCAGTTAGCAAAAATGGCTTTGGAGCTGCGCGACATGAAAAAGGAGAAGTCTATTCGTGAAGAGGTGTGGTGTACACGCTGTAGGACAGAAGGTCATGACAAGGAACAATGCCCTGCGCTAAGAAATTACCTGAATACAGGTGCGCCGAACCCATTTAACCCTCAGGTGTTATATTGTGAGATTTGTAGAGCAACTGGCCAGCATCGACCTGAAGACTACTATTTGCTACAAAGATATGTGCAAGTCCCTAAGAATCCCTACTGCAACTTCTGTAAGTCAGTGGGACACAACGAAGAGGAATGTCGCAGTTTTGAACTTATGCGGGAGCGAACATATGATGCTTATAGGGTACAAAACGATGCATAAGGCAATGGTGGATATGGTTACAGTGGTAATACATCAGGTCAAGGTGCTTTTGGAGGTCGTGGTCGGGGTGGTATGCCTGGAAGAAGTCGAGGCCAGGTTGTGTGCTATAACTGTAACCAGGCAGGTCATCTAGCTAGAGACTATTGGAACCCAACTATGACATGTCGATATTGCTGAGCAGTAGATCATGTCATTGAGCAATGCCCGCAGCTGATAGCCAAAATACAAGAAAGAAATAGCGCTCCTCCTCAGAATATTCAGATGATTACTGCGAAGCAAAGACCTATCCCAGCCATTAACGTTGTTACAAGGAGTGGAGCTACGACACAAGTGCAGCATAAGGAGAAACAGTCTGTCGAGGCTTGGGTTAGTAAGACCCCAGAGAAAGTTCCAACCTTCAATGTGGATAGAGAAAAAGAAACCTTTATGGAAGCCAAAAAAGACTTTGTTGACCCGAGCACAGCAGTAGCACCTGTGCAGCGTCAACAACCTCAAGAAGCTTCGACAGAGCAAGTAAGTACACTGTCGACATTTTTACAGAGTTGTATGAAGCTCTTATGAAATTAGAATGCTTTAAATGAGTTACAGAAAGTTATTGCTTCTTGTGAACCTCCACGAAGCTCTGGTAAAGAAAAAACTGTCAATAGAGTTAGATGAACTGGAAGAGAAATGAGATTGCATGCTCAGATAGGAGAGTATGACATGACTGATATCATTTTAGACCTGGGATCAGAAGTCAATGTCTTAACTAAGCAGACATGGGAACAAATGGGAAAAACCACCCTTGAAAGGTCTCCTATACAGTTGATATTAGCCAATCAACAGAATATTGTGCCCCTAGGAAGATTCTCTACCGTCCCAATAGACATTGATGGAGTCAGTACCTTAGCAGATTTTGAAGTCATTGAGATAATTGATGATAGCAACCCCTATCCAGCCTTGCTAGGAATTGAATGGGAAATAGAGAATTCTACAGTAATTAATCTTAAGAACAGACAGATGACTTTTGAAGGAAAAGGCTTGAGAGTCATAGTCCCCTTGGACCCTTCTCAAGGAGAAAGGTACATAGAGCCAGTCAGAGATGAGGATCAGGATGTTTTGGACCACATCTACAACATCACAGCTAAAGAGGAAGACTATGTTAACCCTACTACTAAAGGTATAATGGATTGGAAGTGTGATAGTTCTTGCATGACTGATTCAGATGAAGGCATAGAGAATTGGCAGCATAGACTTTATGAGCTACATGGACATCGGTGTGCAAGAATTACCAAGTCTCTCAGATGGCTTGGCTCACAGATAAGGGTCTTACCTATTTTTGATGGCTTGACAGACCCCGAAGAGTTTATTTTGCAATTCTTAGAGCAGGTACCAGATTCACAGAAAATGGGAGCTCTAGATTCAGTATTTAGAGCCACAGCTGCTAGATGGTGGAATGGTCATAAGAAGTATATTCAAATTTGGGAAGCTTGTCGAAAGCTTCTTCGCCTCAGATTCATGGATCAACCTCAGGAGGTGCGAAGCAGGTTTAATGGTCAGACTAGCTCTCAAGAACATTTGGAACAGTGTTATGATGCATGGAAGCATGTCCCTTGCGAAGAATGGGTACATCAGTTCGTGCACACCCTGGAACCTGTCGCGAAGAATTGGTATGCAGAGGTGGAGCTTCGCCACGGTACTGCAAGTTGGGATAGTCTTGTTGATAGTTTTGTGTTGACATTTTCTATTAATGAGGTTTGTCTCGCTTTGGATGCAGCTATTAGGTTGATCCACACTAAGGTGTTTGATGGTAAAGAAACAGCTAAGTACCAACCTGATTGGAAAGAACAAGAAGCTAATGCAATAGAATGTTATAAAATCACAATTGACGAGGATGATGACCCACGTAACATAATCATTCCTGAGTCAGAAGGACACTGCAAAGTACATGGACCAGCAGTTGAAGCACCAGAAGTGACTCAGCCCTTGAAGACGAGGCAAGTAAACATTGGGTCAGAAGAAATGCCTAAGTATGCTACTATTGGAGATTATTGGGATGAATAAACGGTAAGCAAAGTAACCCAACTTCTCCACGAGTATCAGGACCTATTCCCGACGAAGTTCTCAGAAATGAAAGGTATCCTTGGTGATACAAGAGTAATAAAAATCCCTTTGAAACCTGATGCGAAGTCTGTGAAGCAGCGCCCTTATAGGCTGAACCCTAAGTATAAAGAAAAAGTCAGGGTGGAGCTAGATAAGATGCTCACAGCAGGAATCATTGAGGCTGTGGAAGACATTCGTTCACAGGACGAAGCTCGAAGCCCTGTCGAATTTGGTGTCAGGAAGTGTCGAATGTCCTTATTATAGTGCAGCTGGAGTTATGGGCAGTGCCAAAGAAGGACAGGCGTGTCGGAGCTCAAAACCCAACCGTTAAAAAAAATCAAAATTGGCAGCGCCGGTACGTTAACTACATTAACTGCCTATAATAATGAGATCCTGAGAAATCTAGCGCCGTTTGGACAAGATATTTGTTAGATTTGGTGTCTTCAATGCACAGTTATGGAAGATTTGATCGATGGATTCTATAAGAATACACCCAGACCTGCGGAAATCGCATTACGCATTTCCTTGAATCTTCCAATTGAGTCCATGTCAGCTGATCGCGAACTTCAGGAACTAGTGAGAGAATTTGAACAGACGGGTCTGCTGAACCTTATGAGAAACCCACCGGCCTCTGCACCCCGTGAAGAAACGTCCCCAGTGCTGACTCAGCCAATGCAGATACGATCAACCAGAAATAAATTTAAGGCAGAAGTTCACTCTAAGAGGAACGAAGAAAGGCACAAGCCCTCAGGAAAGACTCCGAAGGATCCCGAGAGGTATCCTCCTGGCTCAGCGGAATGGAGACATGTTGTTTGTCTTATGCAAAAGTACATTGGCATGCAATCACAGGAGCCCCATCTGCTAAGGACCCAAACCTGTGGATGCTCAAATGTTCGATAGGACATGAACGGGAGGCAGTTCGAGGGATGGAGTCGTTGATAGCTTTATAAGGCTCAATCATTCACATGGACATCATAAATCTTGCGAAGGGAGACAGCAGCACAAGGAACATCGGCAGTCTACTAAGAATGAAAGGATGAAGGATTTAAGCAAGCTGCGGCTGTGGTAGAAGTAGCATAAAGGATGACAATGATGACAGGCATATAAGAAAGCAAGAGGGAAGGAAAATTAAAGCTGATGGTTACAGAGATGCAAACAGATACAGAGCCTAACAGAGTACGTAAAGAAGGAGCAAGCAGCCGAAGATAACATTCTACCACTAGACAAGCAGTTGAGTGTCCCGGGACGGGACACTGGTGAGTCTTAGGGGCCTGTTGGGGCACACGCCTTAACGGTCACTAATTTTGGTAACTCTGTGGTTTTTGTGGAAGCTTGTAAGCAGAGCTGTGACTCAAAATAGTCTTAGGGGTGTCGGGGTTGAGCCAAATCCCTCTTTTTTGTAATTATCCATAAAATTCGGGTGTAAGCCCATGATTTTGTAATAGTGCACTTGTATAAATAGGCACTCATGTAAATATTTCAAGGGTATCTAATGAAATGAGGATCATTTGATGCAAAGAAGATAGATCTATTTTTGGGTTTTAAGGTCAAGTCCCAGCTGTGTGCGTGGACGACCTCTGCAGCTGTGTGCACAGAGGGTTTTGTAAGGAAAGGAATTGCAGCTAAGTGCGCAGCTTAGAGATTGTAAGAAAGGAACTGCAGCTAAGTGCACAGTTAGATTTGAAGGGCGGATCTGCTGCTGAGTGCGCAGATCAGACTGTTGTTTTGAAGAAGTGGAATAAAAGCGCAGTTTTGTGGACATAGCCCCTACACTGGGGGTGAACCACGTTATATCTTGTGTTGTGGTTCTTTTGTGTTGTTTTTGTTATGGTTTTATTTTATGCATTGATAAGTAGATAATTGATAAAGTAAGATAACTGTTAATATTAACTTCGCTGTGAATTCCCGATTAAGGGTTAAGCAAGAAACGTCTTTTATCTAATTGCGAAGCTAATTAAGTAAATATTGAAGCTCTGTTTGGTATAAATATTTGTTGTTAAGGCTAAAGGTACAGTAATATCCCTCTTCTGCTTGCAGAAACCTGGTTCTGTGGCACCCCATAGTTGTTTCGGGTGAGACTGCAGCATGTACGCAAGTTGTTGCCGAAAGGGCCAACACTGTGGGTCTGTTTGTTGGTGTAAAGTTAATGGTATAAAACCCGAGTCTGCCCTATAGCCCAACAGGGCTTCGCAGAGAGAAGACAGTCCCTGGAACACCCCAAGAAAATGGTGTGTCAGAAAGGATGAACAGAACGATCATGGAGCGTGCAAGGTGTATGAGATTGCATGCAGGGTTGCCCTTACAGTTTTGGGCTGATGCTGTAAACACTGTGGTTTATTTAATAAATAGAGGGCCTTCGAGCGCTTTGGATGGTGGCATTCCAGAGGAGGCATGGACAGGTAAACAGGTAAAATACTCATTTCTGAGAACTTTTGGTTGTGAAGCATTTGTCCATATTGATAAAGATGATAGAACAAAGCTTGAGGCTAAATCCAAGAAATGTACCTTTATTGGATACAGGGTTGATGATTTTGGTTATCGATTATGGGATCTTAAAAATTGCAAAATCATTAGGAGTAGAGATGTAGTATTCAATGAAAAGGTCATGTACAAAGATCAGTTGTAGGGAAAGAAAGAAGAAAAGGAAAACACAGAGTGCACAGTGCTTGATGAAATCAAAGAAAATGAAGTTCCAAAAGCACCAGAAAATCAAGAGCAGCAGCAGGTACCTGAAAATCCTGCAACTATAAGAAAGTCTACCAGGTTAAGTAGACCCCCTGAATGATTCTCTCCTTCACTGTATTATTTATTGATGACTGATTCTGGTTAACCAGAATGTTTTGAAGAAGCAATGCAAGTGGAAACTAGAAAGAAGTGGGAGCAAGGCATGGATGAGGAGATGGACTCATTGGTAAGAAACCAGACTTGGGATATGGTTAAGTTTCCTGCAAAAAAAAGGGCATTGCAAAATAAATGAGTTTATAGGTTTAAGGAAGAAGATGGAGGAAAGAAGCGGTACAAGGCTAGACTTGTTGTAAAGGGGTTTGCACAAAATAAAGGTATAGACTTTGATGAAATATTTTCTTCTGTTGTTAAAATGACTTCAATTAGAACTATTT
>LPNX010505017.1:327605-360660 GCA_001517045.1 Pseudotsuga menziesii
CAAGAGGAGCACCACAGGGTATGTGTTCACTGTAGGTGGAACAGTAGTAAGTTGGATTTCAAAACTGCAACAGGTTGTTGCACTTTCAACAACAGAAGCAGAGTATGTTGCTGCTACAGAGGCTAGCAAGGAGATTATTTGGTTGCAGAGGTTGATGGAAGAATTGGGTAAGAAACAGGAGAATAGTAGGCTGTACAGTGACAGCCAGAGTGCCATTCATCTTGCAAAGAACTCAGCCTTTCATTCAAGGACTAAACATATACAACTCAAGTACCACTTCATAAGATCTGTTCTAGATGAAGAACTGTTAAAACTGGAAAAGATTCACACTAGCCAGAATCCTGCAGACATGTTGACAAAGGGAGTAACTAGAGAGAAACTACGTTCCTGCTTAGTTTATGTTGGCCTTAAAGCATGAAGGTGAAAAGAAGAAATTTGCTAAGTCCAAGGTCCAGAACATAGTCTAGCAAGTGCAGTAGCGGTGGAGTTGCTATGATTAGTCTCCAAGTGGGAGATTGTTGGTTGTGGAGCCTAATATTCCAGATCTAGAGATATTATTCAGTTGTGATTGTAACCTAGGAGTACTGTACACTCGTTCCCCCTTCCCTGGGGTTCGGGGTAGCGCCCGGAAAAAAGGGGTTTGAGGGCAACGCCCCCGAGACACGGGGGTTCGAGGGTAGCATCCCCGAGAAAACATGGGTTCAGGGCAAAGCCCCTGAAAAAAAAAATTGGGATGTGTGTTGTCCAACAGTATTGCGGACCCATGGTATTGGGTTAACCCTAGAATTTTCCCATTGTATTTCCCCTATAAAAGAAAGCATTGTAAATCGACTAAGTATGGTATTGTATTGTACTAGAAGACAGAATGTGAGAGCGTGAAGAGGAAGTGCAGCAATTTTGCTGCAAGGTGTATCCCTTCATCTTTCTGGACTATAATAATAGGACTGGCAAATTTCTTTGTCGACGTAGCCCATCGTTTGGGTGAACCACGTTATCCTGTGTCTCTCTGTAATGTTTTAATGTGTTTTGCATCTAGTTTATTAATTTAACTGTATATTTTTTTTTTTTTGTGGTCCTGTTTTCTAACATGTATATGATGTAAATATTGTATTTAATCATGGTGTGGAGCTAAAGGCAAAATCCCCGCCATCAATTTATCATTTTATGTTTCGGCGATTAAAAATCGTTGCCGATGGTATTTGTGTGCTAGCCGGCACATTATAATTTTGGACATCATGTAAATATGCAATTTAATTAAAAACCCATAGCCAGCTATGTCAATGCAACAATAATGATATGGGGGCATGATTTCCTAAGGATAAGGGGAGGGGAGGGTATTCAAACCCTTAGGCCAATGGGGAAAATCCAAATTTCAAAGGGAGAACCCATCAAACTGACAACTACCTTTCTTGTCTTATTCACCCAATCATTTATTACTGTCGGAAGTTGGTTGAGTTGGTTATTGCATGGGATAGGCAAGGTATGGAAGTCCAAATTCGAATGGGAGAAGCCATTAGTTTTTGGGAAATGCGATTTTGACTTATGGGGCAAGTTATTGCCCAAAAATTATGCCCATTCCTTCATGAATTCAAGTTGTTGTCTTTCCCCACATTTTTGGAGCTCCTTGCATTCTGCATTCATGTTTTTCATCTTCCTCACCATTTTCTATAATTTGCGTGAGCTCTCTCAAGAAGCTAGAGATTCTTGTGTGTATCCATCCACGATTTTGGTTGTTTACCTCATATTTCCCATGGATGGGAGGTCGTTTTTGTAATTCCCAAGGATTCGGTTGTCTTCCTCATGTTTTCCTCATTTTCCTCAAATTGGAATTTCATTTTTGGTAAATTCCAGCGAGTGGGAGAAGACCCACGAATTTTTGGGGGTTGTTGAGTCCGTTTTGGCCATGTCAAGGCCATAAATGACTCTGAAAATCGAATTTCATGGGCTGAGTTGTTTTACTCAATTGCCATTCCCTATTTTGGCCTCTATGATGTTTTCCTTCAATCCCAGAACTGCAATTGTTGTGTGTACATATTTGTTTGGTCTCTGAACCAGTTTGGGAGTGGAAATGGGGTCTGAACTAGCTTGATAAAACTAGTGTGAGAAGGAACTTCACAAATAGATCTAGGGGGGTGGTTTTCTTCTTTGCACACCCTGAATAGCACTGGAAAGGAAGGCATAGCCTGAGGGACTATGTAGCACATAAGAGTAGGCTCCTTGTGTTGGGTGTGTAGATGTTTTAGAAACCAGGCTAGATCTGGGGCAAGTGTCCATAGCTTTGTGGTTGAGCTCACTAGCTTAGTAGCCAGCCTTTCTAGGTCCTTTGTAGCCTAATAAACCCAACTATGTTGACTTGGCTAAATTTTGATAAATCCTTGGCTATGTGTGAGTCTGCTAGTGTTCCCTTATTCCTTGTGGAATCATGCCCAGCTTGGGGGTGGCATTGTTACGAAGAAATTGATGAGCACACTGGCCTATGGTTGGGTGGAACGTTGCAGAGATGTAGCTGGTTGCGGGAAAAGCTTCTTTCAAGACAAGTATTCTTATCTATTTGATCTCTGCAAATGTATATGTGTTTATAAATTAATATGAACATGTTAAATGTTGTGAATGAATGGATTTTGTTTCCACTGTATGTTAATGATTTATGCGTATGTGCATGTTTTTACTTCATGCATTTCATATTATGTTTATGGGTCTAGTTTTCTCGGATCAATAGTAGCATGGTCATGTTCCCTCGCTAGTATATAGGAGGGAACGTGACAATGTGGTATCAGAGCTGTGTTACAAATTTGGGCCTCAAAGGGGCCACAAGAAATCCACCTCTGTGTTCAGGAGAAAAGCAGCAGACAAGAGAAATTTTTCAAAAATTTCTGTAAGTATGAAAAATTGCTTGTCGACCCAGTTATCTGAAAATGAGCCACAGTGGCGGCTGGTTTGACTAAAGGCAAGCCGACATGGATCATAGTTGAAGCACGTCGAGGAAGTTCACAGATTTGCACCAGTAGCGTCGGCAAGAAAGACAGAAGGGAGCCGACAAGCTGACGAGCCGATGGCATCAGCAAGATAAGGGAAAATGTTTCCCACAATGGTGGAAGGCTCGGTGAGATGTGAGCCGATGCGTGTCGGCTGAGTCGAGCCGATGGGATGAAAAGAAAAATATTTCGAAAAAAAATCTAAGTATTGAAATCTGAGAATTTTGCCGATACGTCGGCTAAGTTCCGCCAACGCACATCGAAATATTCGAGACGATGCGTGTCGGGTGGAAGCTAAGAATAGAGACGCAATGGCGGGTGGAAGTTCAGGTTTGAGCCGATGAGTGTCAGCTGAGTCGAGCCAATGAGCGATGGGCGGAATTCAGGAATTTTTTCGCAACGGCGGGTGGAAGTTGGAGTTTCATCCGATGCATGTCGATTGGGTTGAGCTGACGAGTGGCGAATGAAAGACAAAAAAAAAAATCGACGTAGTAGGCAAAAGTCAAAAAAATTTCCGACGTAGTGAAAGGAAAAGGAAAATGGAGCCAATACGTCAATTGAGTTTCGCCGATCGAAGGAAAACTGAAAATTTCTCTGAAACAAGTATTTTTGGCAGGTTTTTAGTGAGATCTTCATGGTCAAAGAAATTGAAAAATGGCAGCATGTTTATGCGCCAGATTGCACGAAAATGAAATATTTACAAAAAAAAAAATAGGACGTTGCCCTTAACTTGCCCTGCAGTGGAAGCCACAAGGGGGAAAGCCCCCTTTAGATAGTCATTGTTGTGAAAGAAAAGCTTGTTTTTGAGAAATTTGTCAATATGAGATTTTTCCAGATGAAGGTAAGTAATTATGAATTCATGTGAATGTTATGGAGCTAACACATTTTGCAGAATTATAGTCACCTTCAAAAGGGCAGCATTCCACATAGTGAAAATCAGTAAAGTTGGGTTTTGGTTCAGCCATGAGAACCTATAGCATGAATGATGCATAGAATCCCAATGAGTACGAGGAAGATTCTATGGGGGGAAATGTTCGAGTTGGAAATGCTAAGACAGAGTCTAATGGAAGAGAATTTCAAGATACTCCCCCATATTTTGTAGCCACCATGAGAAGCCTAAGGGTGGAGATTAAAAGTTACAGGGTGGATAATGAAAGATTGGTCAAGGCTTAGGAGGAGCAGAATTAGTTGAATGCGTCCATGCTTCAAATTTTGATAGACATCCAGAGGTGGATGAACTCTGGAGACCGGATAGTAAGACTAGAAGGTATTAAGACCAGTACCAGAAGAATGAAGAGATATCCTAGTGGGTCATCTAACTCTGAAGGATCCACTAGCAGTTCAAGTTCTTCTTCTCACAAGAATGAGAGGAAGAGGCGTTACCATAACTATTCATGTGATGAGTTTAAGAAGGCAAGGCCACCTACATTCAATGGTGAGATAAAGAATGGTCAAGAAGCTGAAGCTTTGCTTCTTGGGATGAGAAAATATTTCCAAGTCGAAGACTACTTTGAAGATATAAAGGCTAGGGTAGCCATATTAAATTTGACCGGAAGAGCATCCATATGGTGGGAGCACTTCAGGCAAGTGAAAAATATTAATGAAAAGCAAATTGTGTGGAATCAGTTCTAGAAGTATTTCAAGCAGAAGTATCTCTCTAACAGGTACTATGATGATAAGATTAAAGAGTTTCATGAGATGATATTGGGATAGCAGACTATGGAAGAGTATGCAAACAAGTTCCTAGAAATTTTGAGGTATGTCAAGTACATAAAAGATGAAAAAGTGAAGATCTAGTGTTTCCTGAGTGGATTGCCTCAGTCTTACAAAGACAGAATTGATTTTTATGAACCTATAACTCTAGAAGAAGCGATAAGGAAAGCTAAGTATTTCTATGAGCAAAGCAAAGGAAAACCTAATTATCATAAGACATGGAAGGACAAGAAGAATGAGAAGTATGACCAAAAGAATAAAGGTTTCAAACCTTATAACTTCAAGAATCAACAGAAGCAGCCATCCCAAGTTGAGAAGCAGCCAGCCATAGTGGTGGGAGAAAATCCTGGAGAAACACAACAGAACAGAGGACCACTCCAATGTTGGAAATGTGGAGGACCCCACATACACAAGAATCATACACTTGAGAATGAGAATGCAAGGCCAGCTTACAATATTCAAGAGGAAGAAACAGTGGGTCAATTAGCAAGGGTTGTCCCTAGGATTTATGTAGCATTGGAGCACCACTAGGCAAATCACCAGTCAACTGTGGTTGAATTTTTAGGTAATATTGTTGAGCAATCTGTTTCTAGTTTGATTGACCCTGGTTCTACTCACAGTTACATTACCCCTAGAGTAGTGGATATTTGTGATTTTAAGAAAGTAAAGCATAGAAAATCTTGGTTATTTCAACTAGCCACTGGAACTAAGAGAAAGGTTAGTGAAGTGGTAGAGAAATGTTTGTTGGTCATGAATGGATTGGTCACTTGTGTTGATCTGAATGTTCTACCACTTGGTTCCTATGATGTTCTCATTGGAATGGATTGGTTAGAAGCTCGCGGGGTAAAGATTGACTGTTACAATAAGACTTTTGAATGCATGGGTCAAGAAGGCAACCCAAGAGTGGTAAGAGGCATTCCAAAGGTGGTTTCAATTAGGAAGTTTTCAGCAATGCAGATGAAGAAGTGTTGTAGGAAAGGTTGCAGAGTGTATGCATCTCATGTTTTGGAAGCAACAGAGAATGAAACTATTAGGTTGGAGGACTATCTTGTATTGCAAGAATTCAAGGATGTTTTTCCTAATGAGATTCCGGGGCTTCCTCCAAAGAGGGACATTTATTTTACAATTGAACTTGTGCCAGGAGCAGCACCAGTGTCCAAGACACCCTACAGGATGAGTACACCAGAAATGCTAGAGTTGAAGGTGCAACTGCAAGATTTGTTGGAGAAGGAGTATATCATGTCAAGTGTCTCCTTGGGGAGCACCAGTTATGTTTGTGAAGAATAAAGATGGTACACTCAAGTTGTGTATTGATTACAGACAGCTGAACAAAGTCATGGTGAATAATAAATACCCTTTGCCTAGGATTGGTGACCTCTTTGATCAAATGAGAGGAGCAAAGGTATTTTCCAAGATTGACTTAAGGTCGGTTTACCATCAAGTGAGAATCAAGGATGAATACATTCATAAGACAGACTTCAGGATAAGGTATGGATATTATGAGTTTTTAGTGGTACCATTTGGTCTCACAAATGCACTAGCTACATTTATGAGCCTTATGAATAGTGTCTTCAGCAGGTATTTGGACAAGTGTGTTCTTGTTTTCCTTGATGGCATTCTTGTTTATTCTAAGAATGAGGAAGAGCATGAAGAGCATCTAAGATTGACATTGCAATTTCTCATGGAGCATCAATTGTATGCAAAGTTGAGTAAGTGTGACTTTTACATATATAGAATTCATTATTTGGGACACATTATATCAGATGAGGCCATATCGGTACTAGGTAGACCCTGAGAATATTGAGTCCATTATGAATTGTCCTACTCCAAGAAATGTGACAGATGTAAGATCTTTTATGGACTTACAGGATACTACAAGAGATTCATTGAAGGATGATCGAAGGTTGCACATCCAGTCATTTCTTTGCAAAAGAAGGGAATAAATTTTGAATGGACACCGAGGTGTGAAGAAATCTTCCAGCAGTTGAAGAATATTCTCATAAGTGCACCAGTTTTGAAGATTGCAAACCCAGAAAAACATTTTGTGGTGTGTATTGATGCATGCGAACAAGGCCTTGGAGGAGTCCTTATGCAAGACAACCATGTGATATGTTGTGAGTTGAGAAAGTTGAAGGAGCATGAGAATAACTATGCCACTCATGATCTCGAACTTGCAGCCATAGTACATGCTCTCAAGATGTGGAGGCATAATGAAAAAGAATTTGCAATGGTGATATAAGTGTGCTTCCCCTTAGATCAAGGGTTTCTCTCCCTTTAGGTTTCCTAATTCCACCTAAGAATTCCTAGATTAAGAACAAAAGGTGTCCCTATCCAAAATTTTATGTGTACTTTCCATAAGTTATCTAGCTTTCCCATGGTACTAGCTTAACAAATTTCTAAGGTTGACAATGTTCCTGAGAGAGTTAATAAAGGTCTGAAATATGTCACACTAAGGATGAAATAAGGGGTTCTCAGTTTAAGAGATGAAAATACCCCCTAGGTGAAATATTGATAACTAGAGCAAATAGATATAGACTAGTGCCATGGAGTCAAAATAAAAGTGATGTTATTTTAATTGTATTTTGCATTACTTATTCAATAAATCACTTTCACTCCTAAAAGAAATCCCACCCATAACTAAGAACATAAAAATCCTTACTCTATTATAGGGACTACCCCCCTTGGATTTGTGAGGAATTAGCCTAAACAGAGGAGTCAAGATCGGGTGACAACACTTGACTCAAGACCTTCCCCAAAGGACACACCTAGTGGCTTGAATATTTTTCACGTTGACCTAAGGTGTGTGCAAGGAAACAACATTTTTAACTTGGTGTTATCTAGGGATAAATGTGAACGCTACCCTTAATATGAACTATGACAAGGGTTTAATGTCTTTACTGGTAATTAGATTAAGGATTGTCTCAAAAGGATCAAATGTGCCTATGGTAAACTCATACCACAATTAGTTAATGTATTGAGTTTGGGATATTAATGACATTGATTTAAGGTCTTATCTTGATGAGAATTCAGATTTGAAAGTGTTTGGGCTTAAGAAAGGATCAACACATAAAATCATCTTGTTGGTTTAAACATTGATGAGTATAAAAGCTAGTAACAAGAAAATAAGTGCACACTAAGCTAAACAAACACAACCATACTATATGAAATGAAATTTTTTGATTTACAGTGCCTTTCTTAAGGTTTCTAAGCATAGATTTAGCTTATGTTTTATTCCTAGGATGCAGAGTATTCTAGCCTAGCAATGCAAATTTATCATAGTGGCTAAATAAGTTATAAAAAACAAGTAAAAAAAGAAAAGTGGACCATAAGAGTTTAAAGAAATCTCCGACCTAGTGCCTTGGTGTTGAGATATGGATTTGATTCACCCATCCTATTTGTTTGGCATGAAGATGAGATCCATGAAGTGTAGATACTTTGAAGAAATCCATGTTTTTGACCTAGTTGAGGCACCCTTTGGAACTTGCTCTCATCCAACTTGCAAGACTGGATAAAACCTAAAGATGGAAATCGATTAGAAGTTCCAAAACTTGAGAAAAAAACAAACAAGTTAGAGAAATAATGTATGAGTGGTGAGGAACAAAACCCAGAATGGAATGTGAATGCAATAAAATTATAAGTTGTGTTTCTTACTAGAAAACTTTGAAGCATTAGAGCAGTTACAATTTCCAGACTTATACATGAACAAACATCAACAATATTACCTCAATTTGGATCAGATCTCAAACACATAATAGTATAGGAAATCAAGAGCCAAATTCCAGCCACAAATCACCATGAACATAAGAGAAAACTCAATAAAATCATAGCTTCCCTATTATTCTCAAAACTGCCTCTTAACAAAATGAGTTCCTCTCTTTCTTTCATAGAACAAGATGAGATCAAAATCCCTAACTCTAAAAAATTGAAGGGTTGGGATCTTCATGTGTGTCTCACTTTACAATCAATGGCTAAGATTACGTCTTAAAATGTCAATTTGTATAATTCACCAAGTTTTCCTCCTCATGTGGGGCGCACTTGGATTTGATGGAGCATGCGAGGATCAAATAAGGATGCCAAAGTGTCAAATATGTGAAGGAAACGGTGTATGGATGCTAACTCATCAATTTTGAATGGTTGAGTTGGATTTAGTGGGCCATACGAGATAATATTTCTTGTTGAAATATCACCCTCCTTACTACAAATTCACACTCTTCAAAATATCCATCTAGTGGGGCTCAAAACATATGCAAGTATTCCTCAAAATGTTGTTGTATCATCCTTCTCATATTTGAGGACCTGCTTCACCAAATTATCAAATTGGATTTCCCTATTATGGTTTAATTTTTGCGTAGCCATTCTTAGGGAATTTTAAAATCAAACCTTAGGAAATTTTATTAATAATTGCCTATTAATCCAGTTTTGATGAAACCATGAATAAAAAATTGAGAAGTTCCATGGTTGATGTCCATGATGTCCTTGAATCTCATACCAATCATTTCCATTCCAAAATTTGATCTGAATATATCATTTACAATTTGATCCAAACTATGAAAATTGGACTTAGGCATTTTTAATCTGCAACTTAGGAAAAACCATTAATAATTTCCTACTAGTCCATGCAGGATTTAAAACATATTTGGAAGGAACAAATTTGATTCCAAAGTAATCAATGAGCTAAATGGTGATGACAAGAATGTATGTTGTTCTCGCATATTCTATTGACCAAGTCAAATTTCCCCTTTGACTAAGTCAAACTATTGAAAAAGTTAACTTTGGTCAAAGTTGGCCAAACTTGTCCAATTAATGTTTGGAACCTTTTATGCCTTTGGAAGGAAGGTTAGTCATCTTATATTCCTTGGAATGATAAGTATTTGAATTATAAGTTTACATACAATGATTGTTCATATGAATCATCACATATATTCAAACATATATCATGTTGCATAGGTTTCATAAAGAATGTGGGGATAGTGTTTTATGAACATTTAAAAATCCATGTAAATATTACTCTTCCTTTGGGTGAATTGGATGGAAAGTACAAGTAGGCAGTCAAGTGAGCATTGGTCATAGGTGACTGATTGACTCAAGATAAGGGGATATATTGGAGATCTCTTTGATCTTCAACAATAGTGCAAACAATAAGGAATGTGACTCATAATTGGTTGTTGTGTAATGAGATACTTCTCCTTTTGAACCTAGCAAGACCCCCTTTCATTATTTTCCTTTTTCTCTTTGGATATTTTCTTTTTGCACTTTTCTTTTTCTTTTTCTTTTGAAATTTTATTTGGATAATGATTGAAAGGTACTAACCTTGGATACCTTTTGTGTACTGTGATGACACAACCTTATCTTCGCTGCCAGTGATTATCCAGGGGCCCAATGGAGTTTCCACATTAATGATTAGTTAGATAAAAATAGGCATTACCTCTTAATTTAAGGAGTGCTTAGCCTTCCAATCATTAACTATTTTCAAAGATACATAGCAATAGGGAGACTTGTTTCATGTCTGAGAAGAGCATTGATCAATAAAATCTCTCCATGTCTAGTAACTAGTTATGCCTAGGGTTTTACAAGTGATTCTCCTGAACCATCATAGAATTCATCAAAACACAGGCATGCCTAAGACACAAGGGATAACATGGAGGACACATAGGGGAAGTCAAGAGTCAACCTACCATACTCTAGCCAATGAGATTTTGAAACCAAGGTGGAGTGATACGGAGATGGTGGTAAGGTCAAGGTGTGGACCCAAAGGAGATTTATAATCCTTGTAAATACCAAAATATGTTAGATAATGATATATTCATAAAACAAAAATATCTACTCAACATTAACCTATGGAACATCTTTACTATCCATGCTTATTAGAATCAATCACTGTAAGTAACATGGAAACATCTTGCAATGCAATCATGAATCCAAGTTATAATCCATAAAGTACATCCTCAAGCATGTAATGGAATCAATGAAAACATAGCATGGAATTATCACAAGGAAAAATATGGCATTAACTACTGGCATCTCATCATTGATCACATTTGAATGCTCTAAACTATGGATCTCTACCTAATCTCTGGACAAAAAATATGGGAAAAAATCCCCACACATAAAATGGCATATTAGTTACCAAGTACTAGAGCAACTAGGAAGAAACCCTAGTTGTGTCACAGAGTGTGTTGTGGAGTGTTGCTCTTTCTTTCTTGCTTAATCCTGTATAAGCTTAAATTATGATCATAACGATTAGTGACCAGTATTAAGAATAGACAATTGGTGGTATTTGATTTACTTATGTGTACATGAGGAGTGCAATGAAAGCCTCAAATGTTCAACCATTACCTTCAGTTCCCTCATGATAACCTTAAGAGCTGAAAGCTCAACTCATAAGAATTAAACATTTGTCATTGGTGAAAAAATCCTCATTTCGCATAAGTGGATCCAACTCTTGAGACAATTACAGGTATCATAAATTAAAAAATATATTATAATAATCATTTGGGGCATTGACATCTATTAAATAAAATCAAGGGTATGATATGCATTAGGTGACTTGTTCAAGTGCACTAGAGAAGCTAAACATAATGATGATTAGCTAGGGTATGAATCAAACCTCATTGTTGAATAATAATCGTATGTACATTGCTAGATTATGTACGTACTTTCCCTATAGTAATTATAGGACCATCTTGTTTCCCATTCTTCTTTCATGCAACCTTTCACTCAACCAAAGGGAGTAGACCTGGTGGAGGCTTTTGTGAAAATACTTGTTGATCATATCACAATCAAGATCATCCTTGTACATAAGGGCATTTCCATTTTGGATTAGAGTTATTTGATTCATGTAACATCTTCAACCTTCTTGGAGGGTTGTCTATCTAAATAATTTGCATAGTAAGGTTAGATTTGGTTTACATGAACAAATTATACTACCCATCCCTTACCACAAGTGGGGCGACTTGGACCTTAGTTGATGGATCAGTGTTGGGTTGAACGTCTTCTCTTGTAAGAATTACTATTAAAGTCAAATTCTATTTTTTTCCCTTCCTCAAATTCATAAAATTTTAAAACACATGCATCTTTTAAATAATCAATTTCTTAATACACTTTTATGTTCTAGATTACAAATAATCATAATCTAGTTCCAAATCAAACAACATCAGTTAATTCCAAAACAATCTTATACAAACTTTAACCCAAATCAAAATCTACACAAATTCCACATTCCAAATTTCATAATTAATTAACAAAAATATTACATATAACTAATATGTCCATAGTTAATTAAAACCAACATAGATCCATCTTAAACCTAAATCTATAGAGAGATCCAATTTATAGTCAAGAAAAAATATTCCTTTCAATACTTGATAGATTCGGGTTTAAAATGAATCTATACTATTTTTTTTTTTAAGTTTTATAAGTTGTTTTTATTTGATTATTTTATGAACTTGGATGAATTTTTAATTATTATTATTTTATTAAGCATAACGTTACGATAATAATATCTTCACATAGTTAATAATCCTTTCAACCAAGCTTCTCTAATAACACTTACTGAAAACAATATGCATTGCTTCATATTCATTAAAAGATTAACTTCGAACCATGTAACTTATTATATGGCCATTATAGAATTTTTCATTAAAAGATTAATTCCCAACCATGTAAATTATTATGCCCATTTTAGAATGTTGCATTGAAAGATTAATTCCCAACCACTTAAATTCTTATGGCCATTGTAGAATGTTCTAGTTTCTTTCAATAGCATATAACTTTAATAAAGTGCAAGTTTAGTTTGCTATGGTTCATAAGTGGACTCTTTTGTTTGTTGGGAAGAGAGTGTACATTTTTTTGTTTCTTAGAAAGAGAATCTCTTGCGTTCCACAAATTTTTTTTGTTATGTTCCAGAATTGAACTTTTGTTTGTTTGTTTGTTGGGACGAGTATGTAGTGCTTGAAGTTTTTTGTTTGTTTGTTGGGATTAGAATGATTGCGTTGGGTATTCTTAACAAAGATGGTATATAAGTAAATTGTTTTAAAATTTTGAATTAATTGTAATAATTAAAAGAATATTTAAAAAATAAAAAACGGTTTAGATTAAATTAATAAAAATATTACCCTGATGCGGGTGATAGAAATGTCACCACAGACACGGGGGACGCTAATGAGGCCAGCCCACCATCTGCATGATGTCACCATTACATCACCCCTTGGTTGCGTGCCTTTATTCGACGCCTGGACGTGGCTATATCCAGGACATCTGATGAGACATAACCATCACCACAGCGCAGGGAGGTTTCAATGCGCAAACCTGGTGTCTTGGCCAACATGCCAGCAACCTTAACTCTCGGCTCCTTCTCCATCTGGTTCATTTTCTCTTGGCACTCTTGCAGCTCTGCCTCCAGCTTCTTCCTGCTTACTTTATTCTCAGTAATTCCGCTCCAGACCCTGGTTTGTCATCCCCCTTTGCTATCCATTCAGGTCTCGTAGGCAACAAGGCAAACCTCGTCGTGGTATTCAAGGAAGAGGTGCCTAGTCTGAACACCAAATTCCACTCACTGCATAGGTGAGCGGGGATGGTTTTGATGCAGAAATCCCTGAAGCAGTTCATCTAATGGTGAATGATTGGGAAGACAAATTGTTTGGTGATGTCAATTCCGTGGGATGCACCCTAGAGCAAAGAAGGAATTATTGGGTTATAAAGAATCTTCTCATCCAGCTTATCCTTCGTTTTCACTCCCAACCTTTGGCATTTGCTACTCCTTCTCCTCCTGCACCTTCCACACCTTTTCCACCTTCGACTTCTCTAGGTCCTCCACACCCACTGCCTGCTCTAGCCGTCTCCGATGTCCCCCTAGATTCAACCTCTACACCTCCCTCCACCACCATTCCCCCACCGCAGTGCCACATAAAATATCTCTCCGCTAGCAAATGCACCTTTATCCTAGCTATGGCCAAAAATACTGCCCTTCTCTCGGTAAAACATCCCATTGTAGGTAGCGATGTTGAGGATGATCCTTCTAGCGACGAGGCGATGTATTCTTCCAGTGATGATCCGGTGGATGTGACAGATGAGCCAACTAAGCCAATCTCCACGGGATTCGGTTGCCCTATCATCAAGGAACCTTACCACAAGCCATAACCAGGTTTTTTCATTGGTTTTTATGTTCTTTCAGGAATACTTTCGGCTCTTCATGGCCTGAATTTTGTCTGTCAGTTCTATCTCAGGAACCTTCATGTATTTTTTGTATAAGTCACTCTTTTTTTCCTTGGGCCTATTTTCCCTCCTAGAGGGAGGGTCTTTTTGTTTGGATTCCAGGAGGGTCCGATACTCTTCACAGAACTTGTCTACCTGCTAATCCCTATGAGCAAGAATTCATTTCTGCATTGTAACCTTTTTTGTACTATTATTTTCTTTTTTTAATAGAAAGTTTCCAACTTACAAAAAAAAAATTAATTTATTTTGGAAGTATTAAAAGATTAAAATAATTTTATATTACTTTAATATAGAATTAAAATTTATAATTTTATATTAAAAATTAAAAATAATATTTACGTATTTTTAAAATTATTTTAAATTTTAATAAATTTAAAATTATATATCATCATTACATTTTTTTCGTAAGCTCATTTTATTGTATTACTTTAAATAAATAAGTACAACAATTTCAAAAAGGGTTTAGGAAGCCCAATCTAGAGATATAAAGACTCATAGAGTTCTGAATGTCTTAGAATGTTTCAAACCAAAAAATAAAATTACTGAAGTTACTATAATTAAGCTATCCTTATGATTATGATTGTCTAGTAAACCTAGAGTATACATAAGCAAAGCAAAAAATTAAAACCTAAACATAAAAAGCTAATATGTATTTGTGCACTTGACAATGATATGTGTGTGTGATGAGTATGATGAGACAGTGAGCTATAATTGTAAAAGTAAGCTTGTCTTACTTTCGAGGTTAGGATACCTCAAACCCTTCTAAACAAGGTCTAAGAAAACCAAGCAGGGTCCTGGGTGATGAGTAGGTGTTCTTTGTATCAGTAGGTGTTGATTTCACATCACGGTTGTAGCCGTTCCAAAACAAATACAAAAAGATTACAAAATCATATGGTGTTGTGTTCTCTTCTGCTATGGTTCTTGCTATGAATCCATGATTCGGATGCTTATGATTTATAAATGATGAAGTGGTAGATATTTATGAAATGATTATGTAAATGGTAGAATAATGCATTGATGAATCAGTTGTTGATTGTTAAAATTGAAAAGGTAATAAATATTGCACACACAGATTCACCCCCCCACTCTTTGTGTGCTCGGTGTGTTGAACAATTGGTATCAGAGCGGGCCTCCGTCACAAGCTTTGCAAGCTTGAAGGAGATCCTTAGACATAATGGATGAACAAACGGGTTGTTCAATTAATAAAGTACCAGAGAAAGCACTCACAAAGATTGAAAGCAAGGTCCTCGATAAATTGAAGAAATCCAAGGAAAAGGATGAGCTGCAACAAAGACTATTAGAAAAATCTGAGCAAACTTAGCAAAACCTCATGATTCAACTTCAGGTTAATAATGTAGAAGTTATTTCTTTGAAAGATGAACTTGATCAATTGAAAAATGAAGTGGTAACTTGAAAGAAACCAATGAGACTTGTGCAAGTCGTAAAATTCAATTTGAAGAGGTCAAAGCACAACTACTAGAACAGAATAAGGTGAGTCAAGCAAAAGAGTTTGAGATCATTTCTATGAAAGAGAAAATGAACAAGATAGATGCTACAGATTTAAAGTTTAAAAGGAGTTCTTCAACTGTAGATGACATCCTTGGTTATCAGAGATCACCACTTGTCAAGGCTAGGTTAGGCTATGATAAGGAAGAGACCACTGAAGACTTCAAGCTCGTAGAAAAGAAGAATGAAGAGAATCCTAGGAGTTATGTAGAGATTCTGAAGAGTCTTAAGCATAGAGAAGAAAGAAAGAAAGAACATACTAAAACTCAGCAAGGAAGAGCCCATCATCATGATCTGCCAAGAAGGACCATGTCACAAAGAATACCACTTGTTTACTGGTCTGGATTTAATGGTTATTGTTTTTCTTGTTCTAACTTTGGTAATAAGGCTATGGATTGCAGAATCCGTGGAAGAAGAAGTGTTGGAAGCCCCAATGACAAGGTTAGATGTTGGACATGCAACCATGTGGGTCACATTGTTGTATATTGTTGTACGATGAGGTGTTATAGTTGCAGTAGACCTGGGCGCAAAGCTCAAGACTGTTGGAGTACACAGAAACAACCTATGAGGAGGATCTCATACAACTCATTAAGGAAAGCCAATATAGATGAAGAAACAAATGTTGAAAGGACAGATGCGAAGAAGCAAGTATGGATGAAGAAGACCAAGCAGTTGTAGATAGGAGAGGTTGATCAGAGCAGGGAAGATGGTTGCCATATTGATCTGCGCGATGTTATGTCGGACCGCGTGGCCCCTAAGGCTAGTCACGCACTATGTTTAGCATATGTTATGTTCTTTGAACCATAGATTAATAGCTATTGTACCATGTTGGATCAGTGTAATTTTGAAGATGAATAATCCACCAGATCATTCCTCCCCATTGGAGAGCTTTTGGACCACCAAAATCCTGAGTCACTTTGCAAGTAAGTGAGGGTACAACTCCCTCACTTTTCCAATCTCCATCCATATTGCCTTACTAGGATGAATGCCTTTAAGCCCCATGCGAAGGTACTCAACATTCCCCCTTAGTGAAGTCCTTATATTTCTGTCAAGAATAACATCATCCTGCAACTCTTTCATGTATTCAGGCACCATATCATCAACTAAAGGAATCTGTATGTTAGTTTCCTCATCCATGATCATAGGAGGCTCATACAATTTAAGATTCTCAACATTGACAACTGAATAGATTTGCATGTATGGAGGTAACTTCAAGCGAAAATCATTTGTACCGATCTTTTCCAAGATCTCAAAAGGACCATACCGGATAGGCTTAATCTTTTTACCTTCACCTTTCATTCTTTCTTCGGTGATATGTAACCAAACTCTGTCACCAACCTGGAATTGATGATCAACCTGATGCTTGTCATGCCTGGCTTTGTACTTTGCCTGGCTCTTCTCCAACTATTCCTGAACTTCCTGCTGCACCGCTTGGATTCTCTGAATGAATCTTAGAGCTTTATCTGCATCATGATGTCCATCCACTGCATCTTTGCCAAAAGAGAAGTCCATCGGTGTTTTTGGCAGATAACCAAAACAAGTTTCAAAAGGAGATCTTTTCGTGGAAGAATGAACTGCATGAATGTAAGCATGCTGTATATACTGCAACTGCTCATCCCAAAGTTTAGGATGTTTACTGCAATATCCCCTGAGTGGCTGAACCATTGTTCTGTTTACTACCTATGTTTTCCCATCGGTCTGTGGATGAAAAGTTGTACTTTTCTTAAGTCTGGTATCCATAAGCTCCCATAAGGTTGACTAGAATTCTCCCAAGAACCGGGAATCCCGATCAGATACAATAGACATGGGTATCTCAAAATGTACCCAAACATTCTGAAAGAATAGATGAGCTATTTGTTTAGCAGTGATCTGTTTGTTACATAGCATTAAGATACACATTTTGCTGAATCTGTCCACAACAACATATAGATAATCATGACCTTTTCTAGAAATAGGTAGTCCTCCTACAAAGTCCATAGAAATGCTTTCCCAGGGACGAGAAGAAACTGGAAGAGGTGTATAAAAACCCAATTTCCTATTGCTAGGCTTACTTGTTGCACACATAACACATCCTCATATATATTTAGCTACAGTTTCTTGCATCTAAGGCCAATAACAATGATTCTGCAATACAGACAATGTTTTACTTACACCAAAATGTCCTGCAATCAATGAACTATGTGCTTCTCGAATCACATGCACTCTCTCTTTTTCTGGAATACAGAGTTTACCAAGATGATACAAGAGTTGATTATGCACATAATAGTTCTCTTCCTGTTTACCATGTATTAGTGATGCATATACTTTCTCAAAATCTTTATCTTCTGCATATTGTTTTAATGTAACTTTCATGTGTTAATGAACTATTTTGAAGAATGATTGAAACATTTGTAGGAGGCCTTGATAACATGTCTGCTACCTTATTATGAATTCCCTTTTTGTACTTAATTACGAGATGAAACTGTTGCAAGAATCCCATCCATCTTAGATGCCTACTTTGTTGTATTTTAGTGTGAGATTGTAAATATTGAAGTGGCTGATGATCAGTATGTATGACTGTTTCTTTTTCCATTATATAATGTTTCCACTTCTTCACACTCTGTACTAAAGCATACAATTCTTTGTCGTAAGTCGGATAGTTACTTACCGCAGTAGAGAACGTCTCTGAATGGTAACAGACTAGCTTCCTCCCTTGCATCAAAACGGCTCCCATGGAAAACCCGCTGGCATCGGTTTCGATCTCAAATGGCTGCTGCAAATATGGCAACGTCAGAACTGGTGTTGTGCTAATCCTTTCCTTCAAAGTGTCGAAGGCTCTTTGATTCTTACCTCCCCGCTGGAAAATCTCTTTGACGCTTGTCAACGCATGTAATGGCGCAGCAATGGAGGAAAACCTAGAAATGAATTTCCTCCAATACTGAACCGCACCCAGAAAAATTATGATTTCAATAACAGTGTTAGGCCATGGCCAATTTACAATGACAGCAACCTTGGTTGGGTCCACTCGCAGGTGGCCTCCACCAATAATATGGCCCAGATATACTAAAGAAGTTTTAGCAAACTCACATTTAGACATTTTTACAGAAAGCTTCTCCTTCCTCAATACATCTAAAACGTTTTTCACATGTACAATATGCTCTTCCCAGGTTTTGCTAAACACTAGGATATCATCCAGATATACAATTACAAAATCATCAATGAATGGACGAAAGACATCATTCATGACCCGCATGAAAGTAGCAGGTGCATTACAGAGCCCGAAAGGCATCACAAGCCATTCATACAAACCCTGTTTTGTTTTAAACGTTGTTTTCCAGGCATCATTTTCAGCAATACGGATTTGATGATACCCACTACGCAGATCCAATTTTGTAAAGTAAGCTGCATGTTTCAACTGATCAAGCAAATCATCAATGCGAGGAAGAGGATACCTTTTTTTAATGGTGATTTTGTTAAGGGCCCTATAGTCAATGCACATCCTCCAAGACCCATCCTTCTTCAGAACCAAGACTATAGGAGAGCCACAAGGAGAAGTACTTGGTCGGATGACCCCTTTCTCAATAAGCTCCTGAACCTGCTTCTTGATTTCCTCGTTCTACATTATAGACATCCAGTACATGGCTATTTTTGGGAGTGGCACATCCTGCTGCAAATGTATCTCATGTTGAATCTCTCTCTTTGGTGGTAACCCCTTCGGATCTTGAAACAAATCATCATACTCAGAAATGATTTCAATCAGTTTAGATTTATGTTTAGGATCACATCCCTCAAAATATTTAGAGATCTCATCATTTTTCATCTTAACCATCATTAACACAAAATTCTTACTAGCATTTACCAGTCTCTTCATTTGTCCTGCAGAAACTATTGCTAGGTTTGTTCTTATCTTATGTGCTCGTACAATATATTCCACACCATCTTTAAAAAGATGATACTTATTCTACTCTCTATAAAAGACTGCTTTCCGGTCATACAAATATGGACTCCCAAGTACTATTCCACAAATGTCAAGTGGTACTACATCTAGTTCTACCTCATCCATAAACTTTTCAGTGCTTGAAAATTTCAAAACACATTTCTTTGTAACTTGCAATCATGTATCATTAGTAACCCAACCAAGAGGATAGGGTTTTTCATGAGGCATAGTAACTAAATGCAATTTCTTAACCACTTCTTCTGATATCAGATTGACTTGTGAACCACTATCAAACAATGTATCAATCTTTGTGTGATTTGCAATGACACAAACATGAAACAGTGCACTTCTATTTTTATCATTTTGCTTAGAAGTAGATGGCAGATTTGTACTTGCACTAGAACTTGATTTTGCATCAATGGGAAGTGAGATACTTTTATTCTTACCCTGGATTCCGATAGCTGTAACCTTTGTTTCATCACCTGAATCGGATTCCAAGTCTTGAATAACCGCTGCAGTAGCTTTTGCTTTGCCTTTATCTTTGTTTCCTTCGTACTTCTTTGGCCTTAACTCCAGATGAAGTTTCCAACACTTAGAGACATCATATCCCTTATGACAATGCGAACATGTAGGCTTTTCACCCTCTTTCTTAACAGTAGCCATCTTCTTTTTCCCCGTATCTTTACCTTTTGATTTGCTATAAAATTTAAATGATTTCTTCACAAAAGTATCATTAGCATGCTTAGCCCTGGCTTCTAAATGTGTAGCTTGAACACATACATCATCCAAATTACTAGGGTTAAACATCAACAAAGTATGCTTCAAATAAGAATGCATGCCACCAATATACTTAAGAAGAGTTTCATGTGTATCTAATGAAACATTCAATGCAATAGCCCTCTTCCTCAATTCATGAGTATAATCTTGAATGCTTTGTCCTTTAGCTTGTCTAAACATTTGTCAACTCATGGTTAATTGTTGAATATGTCCTAAAGGATAAAATTGCTTCCTTAATACTTCGATGAATTCATTCCAAACTGAAATAATTTTACCATTCTTTCGAAGATCTTGTTGAATCTTGCTCTCCCACCAAGTAATAGCCATACCACTCATTCTCAAAGTGGCCAATTGAATCTTGGAAGGGTCATCATTAATGCCCTGCACCCTGCAATATACTTCAAGCTGCTTGATCCAATTGTCTAACTTTTCAGCATCTAAATCTCCATTATAAATTGGCAATTCAAATTTAACATCCAATTTGAAATAAGGCATATTAGGATTTGCATTATTCGAATGAGAAGTATGAGAAGATGAGAAAGTTTGATTAGTTTCAGGAGGATCACCATCACCTCCTACTCCTTTACCCTTTTCTTCCTTCTTCACTTCTGCATCTTTGGATGAAGATCCTTCTTCTTTCTTCTTCATTTCTGCTCGCTCATCGAGTAGAATTTCCATCATGGCTTTCATGCTCATAAAAGCCTCCAAAAACTTAGTTTCTGAAATAACAGGTTTTTCCCGTTCTGTATGTCCTTCTTCTTCCCCTCATGGAGAAGACATGGTTCTTGAGAATGTTCTCCTCGAGCCAATCTTAGGATCTCCTTCGATTAATTCTCCTTCACCACGCTTTAACCTGGACCTGGTAAGCATTCACAAACTTGCACCAGCAATTAACCTGCTCTGATACCATAATATGATCTGTCAGATCTCAACTTATGTGCATTAAAAATTTTAATGAATGCGTTAATTAGTTTGATGAATTCATCAAATAGCGTTAACAATTAATTAAATGCTGAAATCTGATATAACAGCAAACTAAACAGGAAATGAAACAGCAAAACTGAAACAGAAATGAGAAACACTGAAACAAGAGTCACAAACAGAAGTTGATAACGGAGTTCACCCCCTCCACTGGGCTACGTCTCCGGGTCCCTCTCCAATGGGTACCGATCCAATTAATCTCTTTAAGATGGTACAAAATGGTTCTAGAATAAACTTCAGCAACTACAAGCAGAATGATGTACAAAGTCTTCAAGACCTCTCTTCTAAAAATTTACAATTAGCCCTCGAAAGGCAAAGAAAGCTAAATTATAACAGAGAATGTCGACTTCAAAAGAACAGCGTCTGCGCACTTCACAGCAACTCCCCAAGTTTCTCATAACAGAAAAATGAAGCCCTGCGCTCTAACACAATCCGAATCTCTTCCTCTGTCTCCGCTAATGTGGCCAGAGATCCTCTATTTAACGTTCAGTGCGAGGATAAGTAACGGGTTTTTGATTCATCTTTTCCATTACAGCTGTTATCTTTTTTTATTATCGTTACGACCATATGCTAAACTGAACCATGCTATCCCGCCAAATCGCTGCACAAGCGTTATGTTACCACGACGTTCCATATTCCTGAAATGTTGCAACTAACTCCACGCACATACTTTGACTCACAACACGTTGCAATTACCTGCAACCGGGCTATGCCACATGTAACGTAACCGTTTGATGTCACCACCAACTTCACCAATGTCGCAACATCACAGCATATGACCAATGTCGCAGCATCACAGCATATGACCAATGTCGCAGCATCGCAGCATATGTGACCACGAGGGCTTTGCCACAAACCATTTTAGATTACCTCTTGACGGTGCACAAACTGCGCAGCCCATGCAAGTTGTGTGATGTTATGTCGGACCGCGCGGCCCCTAAGGCTAGTCGCGCACTATGTTTAGCATATGTTATGTTCTTTGAACCATAGATTAATAGCTATTGTACCATGTTGGATCAGTTTAATTTTGAAGACGAATAATCCACCGGATCACATATGGCAAGCCAAGTGTAAGGTCTCTCAAAGACCTTAGCACACCTTGAGTTCATGAGGCTGGAGGATGAACTCAAAGGAGAAAGAATAGTTACTCCAGGTATACATCAGGTCCTAGGATCATGCATATTGACAGGGGGACCAGTGAGCAATGATCAGAGATTACAGAGACAGGTATGTGGACACCCTTTGCCATTGATTCCAAATGGGGAGAAATGAAGACAAAAGGGGAGAATTCTCACAGGGGGAGGATGAGTTGTTGTCATGAATGACAAAGGGGGATATTGTTGATGAAATTTTCATTGATTCCAACATGGACTTGCAGTGGCCCCATAGGATGTCATTGATGCCACCAAGTCCCACTTGTAGTTCCTTGACCCCTTACAGAGTGGGTTTGCACTTTGCAATTCCTTGGATCCATTACAGAGTGGGTTTGTGCCTTGAAGCACCGTGTACCCAGTTGACAAGGTCAATGTACCCACAATCTTGGATCTTGAAGCCACAACCTTTCTAAAGACATTGAAGACCCTCAAGATGCTCCTGAATCCTTGGTAGACAATGGAGAATCCCTAGATGTCTTGGAGAAGCACTAATGACTTGTTATGTGGTCATTCATGTCTTTATGAGGTCATGGTACCCCAAGAGAAGACCAAGCTACCTCACAAGTGACATCATGTTGGATCTTGACCCTTGGGGGTCTCCTAGTGTGGTTGAGGTGGCTAAAGAAGAATATGAAGCCCCTTGCTTGATGAAGAAGCCTGAGAATTCCTTGGACCCACACTTAGTGGTTTGATTACCTTACAACCCTTGTTAAGTCATGGAGCTCTTGTATGTTGATGATGGCCATGTATGGTCTCTGACATGCCATGGAACCCCTGATGAATATCTTGATTCCCTTGCAAAGGTCGTGAAGCACATTGCTTGCATGATGACATGATGAAGGCACCCACACACATGTGATGACACTTGGACACTTTAGTTTGACACACTTAGTTGATTATGGATGGCGACATGGAAACTTGATGGTGGGATCCCTAATGAAGCCCTTATGGCTTGTTACACTCTTGGTCTTGATGATGAAACCCTTGATGGTTGGTAAGGGAGTTTGAGACACCCTTGTGATCAAGGTTTGGGTCTTGACTCTTGATTTCACACATATGTTGAAAACAAACCTTGTGTCATGAAGAATCCCACATGTGCATGAAGATACCCCCATAATGAATGTAAATACTGAACTTGGAACTTTCATGCACTTGAAACAATACAAGAAAGTGGTCAACATTGAAGATTTAAGAAGGTCAATGACCCATGCTATGGTCATTCTCCTCATTTGCAAACAAGTCGTATTCAAAATATGTGCAAATAAAAATAGCAATGAATAAAAATAAAATACAACAATTCGGCCAACCTACAAAATTTAAATAAAAATTAAATTTCAAATTCAAAGAAAAAAAATAAAATTATTTTTTATGACAGGTCGACTCAAATGTTGTTTTTGTAAAACTAGTATAAATACCCTACTGAAATTTCATTTTGAGTATGGAAAAATTCGGACAACTCTAAGGAATTTCATAAGTGACTGAGGCAACCATAGGAAGAGCAGCACTCGAGGCACTTGGATGAGGAAACAATAGGCTCAGATGAGGCAGTAGCAGCACCAGTATGATATTTTTCTTTTTCTTTGATTTTTGGGTACACAATCCACTAAGGCAACAGCAGTATGTGGAAGATGCATAAAAGGATGAAGTAAGATGTTTTTTGGGGGGCTGGTTTGTGACTTTGGAAGACCACTGAGGCAGCTGTAATTAGAGGACATGAAAGAAATTTTATCTCTGAGTTTTGGGTGTCAAAGAAGGTCCAATTCAGCCTTCATCCTGAAGTAGCAACATACTAAGTTTTTTTTTATGTCTGAGCTAAATGAGGCATTTTGGTGGTCAATATATTCCAGCCATGTAACAAGGTTATGTACAACAGCAATTTATCACCGGTTATTGCTTTTGAAACATCCACAACATTCATCAAAGAAAGAGCCACAGGGAAACTACATTATATGTTTGATAAGGTGCATAAATTTTCATGTCAGTAATGTTATCATGAGAAAATAATCAAGTCATCTGTGAATAACCACTGATCCGAGGCATGTATTGAAACAGTTGATGGCATTGAGTGGCATCATATACTCATCCACACAGTATTTGTTCAAATTGTTGATTGTCCTGAGATAGTGATTGCAGTAGTCTTAGAACAGAACTGTATGTATGATTGGGTGAAAGTTTGAAACATGTTTAAGTCTTGGAGTAGACCTTGAAGTTGACTTGAAATGGGTTTGACATGACAGATTTCTTGTGATGAATGTGCAATGCACTTAAGCGAACCTTTTCTTGTGCAACGTTGATGTGGGAATGATGTAAGTATAGTAAATGTGTGTGATTTGACTCCTTTTGTGATTTGACATGAAGTTGAAGTCCTATGTATAAGCATAACTGAACATAAGAAATGAGTAGATTGGAGTCCTTGTTGAATGAGTTGAGTATGTGAAGATTGTTGATTAAGTTGATAGTGAGAAATCCTTGTAATGCCTTGTGCAAGTTACTTGTGCATTGGCCAAGTACTCTACAGTGATCAATAAAAGAGAACCAACTTTGAAAAGATAAATGAAAATAAGTACAACAGTTTATGACATGATAAATGACTGCTTGACATGATAGAGACAAGTTGATGGCTGCAGTTGAACATGGCAGGTGAGTGATAGGATGATAATCAAAAGTTGACTAATATTATAGCAAATAAATCCTTTTTGAAGGTTATCTATCTTATATTGTGAGCAGAGATGACAAAGTGAATTGTTGATTACAATACACCAGTGATGATTTGTTGAGCAAAGGAAACATCAGACTATGGACAAATTGATGACATGACATGAACAACAAAGTGGAAGTTAATGAGGACCTTTTGAATGGACAAGATTCATACACAGCCAACCTGGACTAGATGATGGGTAGATCATAGTGATGTTGTACAGTGAATTTACATGATCCTTGAGCATTAGTACATGATGATGAGTGCCTTGCTCTATGATGATGCCTAATGATGCATGCTTGAAAATGATGACCTGTTGAAGCAGAGATTGACCGACAAAGTGATGAGAAGTGTTGACCAGCAGAATATGAACATAGAAGGTTGAGAAGAGTGTTGAAGCAGTAGATGACCAGTATTACTGATGTTTAATATGACAATGATGGCATGGACAAAAATATGATGTGACAATGAGTGCACTTGACAGTGATATGTGTGTGTGATGAGTATGATGAGACAGTGAGATGTAATTGTAAAAGCAATCTTGTCTCTCTTTTGAGGTTAGGATACCTCAAACCCTTCTTAGCAGGGTCTAAGAAAACCAGGAAAGGTCCTAGATGATGAGTAGGTGTTCTTTGTATTAGTAGGTGGTTATTTTACCTCACGGTTGTAGCAATTCCGAAAAAAAATACAAAAAGATTACAAAATCATATGGTGTTGTGTTCTCTTGTGTTATGGTTCTTGTTATGACTCCATGATTCAGATGCTTATGATTGATAAATGATGAAGTGGTAGATGTTTATGAAATGATTATGTAAATGGTAGAATAATGCATTGATGAATTAGTTGTTGATTGTTAAAATTTAAAAATGAATAAAGAATGCACACATAGATTCACCCCCCCCCCTCTCGGTGTGCCTGGTGTGTATAACATTTTCATCATCATGAATATAGATGTATGGCACCTATTGACCATGAGAAGACTCTAGGGATATTGTTGGACTTGAAGTCAAGGTCAAGGGGAACTAGGATTAGTTAGATCCATCCCAATCATTTCCTTGTAGATCCGATTTGTTTGTCCATGACCTGCCTGAGTTCGGCTTGGATTTCATCTAATTGAAGCAACATTTTGTTCCTTTCCTCTTGACTTTCAAGTAAATATTTTCCTAACAAGGATCTGATGAGCCAATAAAGGGTTAGGGTCTTGCAATATTTGGTCTCCTTGGAATTGGTATGGCCTAGGCCTTTGGACTAGGGTGTAATCTCCCCATTTTAATCCCCATAGGTTTGAGGGAAAAATAATTAAGTTGGGAATTAATGTCCTAAAGTCACTTTGTAAATTTCATACGAAATTCTTGAAGGGGTGATTTGTTCCATACTTTTGGTAATAATAATGGCCATAAATTCATAAATAAGGTGGCATTGGACACATTGGACAAGGAGGGCGCATTAGTACAGGAATGAGTCCAAATATGTGGTGTAACTCCCATCCAAGGTGGAAGGAATCTTCTCATGAAGGCATATCAAGGGATGTGACCCTTCGGGATAGATATGACAAAATATATGACATCTATAACAAGCTATGACACCTATGAAAACATCTATGATAATTTATGACAAGCCCTTTTCTAAATTTAGCCAAGGAGGACACATGAGGGAAAAATGGGCCCACAAGGTAGTGTAACTCCCCCAAATTGATCTAAGCATCTCCTAATTTGAATTCTAAGGAAGGATAAGGTCTAATTGAACCCAAATAACATTAGAAAAGAAGTGATTGTTTTCCTAGAATCATTCTATCATGAAAATGGTATTTATTAATGTTTTATTGATTTTTTTAAGAGAGAAAACTCTAGAAGGAACGGAAAGATGAATGAAGAGCTATAAAAGAAGGGTGAGGACTCATGTGTGGGATATTTTGGAATTTTTATTTCTGATTGTAAATATCTTATGGCTTTCAATCTTGGTAAATGTGCCCCTTGCATTGTTTAACTAGTTTCGGTGGTGAAAGATTCCACCCTAGCTACTAGAGAGGAGGAAAACATCCAGATATCTTCATTTTAGCTTCCTTGCAGATGTTGAGAGGGATCACTCACGTTTATTTATTGATATTCATTGATCAGATGTATAAATGATTTGATTGTAGATCTCAATAATTCATTAGTATTCCAGTATTTCTATTGCACTAGTTTTCCATTGTTTTTAGGTGTTGTGTTGGTTCCTGGTTGAGGAGGGCACGCCAATAGATCCTATTTCTATTGAAGATAATATATATTTGGATAGATATCATGTGTATATGATTTTGGCATGAATTGGGGGGGAAATATCATTTGGATCCATCTGCTATTGATTTAGAGCTTGGACTGATGTAAATGGGTCGTGAATCAAATTATGGTTCTAATAGTTTAGTGCATTTTTGGGTTATGAGATATATTCTCTTGCATTTGGAGGGATTTTTACAATAAGGAACAATTTTTTTTCAATGAAAAAGGTTTCTATATGCCCGAGATATCGTCATTTTACTGGATGTGTTATATTCGACGCATGTTTTGTTGAAGGGGCACACCTCTACATTTTCATCTATGTATTTATTGAGCTTCAAGTTGTTGTAAGAGACATCAAGAATTGTAATGTTGTCCATATCAATATTATTATTGTCTCCATCCATTACTATAACTATTCACAATTATTTTATCATATTAAGCTCCAATATTGGTGTTGTCAATTGAACTATGCATAGATTTGTTGATATCGTTGTGCAATCTTTTTGTAATGTGTATAAAACTTTCATATCAGATCCTTAGAATATGTTATCAATTTATTGGGTGTATTTGGGAGTGCTATGGTTTATTTGGAGTAGTTAGGAAGGATTTGGGATGATTAGGAAGTGTTTGGACCAAGTTGGAAATAAAGACCCTCGTTGCAATTAAATTTAAGCTAGTCTTCCTAGATTCAAAATTATGCTTATGGAGTTGTTCATACTTGACCAAATATGAAGTACATATCATTATATGTTGTTACATTGATTTAAGAACTTTACTTCTTTGAATTGGTGATAATATTAGTACTTTAATGTTTCAATATTAATGATAAGGAGGTTGCATACAAAGTGTTCGAAGAAAGCCATGAACTAGATTTAATAACCAACCACCAAAACTTTATATAAGACCTGATTTGGCACATTATAGTGGGTTAACAGTATATTTTATCGGATTCACATGTTAATTAAAATCCAAATTTATATACATAAGCCACTGTTGGGATCAAGTTAAAAATCAACCATAATTTATGTTGAACATATGGAGCTAATATTCCTAATTTTTAATTGAGGATATTACACAGGGTTTCATCTATTCAACAATCTGGTCCACATTGAACCCTTATTTCTCAATATTCGCCTAATTTTGAACTTCGGAAATCTTATCTTGGACTTGACTAGGGACTTGCTCTAGATAAATGTTGCAAGTATCCCCCACTTGTTGCTAACCCTGAGTTTGAGGAGCCTCCTTTCTACCACTTTGGGTTCGATGGCCTCTTCCATAACCATCCATAGCCACATAATAGTTATCCTTACGTACGTGCCTTTGTTGAGCTATGTCTTTAACCTATGAACCAATGCAACAAAAAACCTTGTCAACCACTACTATAACAACTTGACCAAGGAGAAAGACAACCCACTTCGATCACACCATGTTTAACCATGACTACACTAGGGATGAGCTAACACATAATTTCATGAATAGAATACCGTGATTCTTTCACTAAAGGTGGTGATAGCCTTGACTTAGTAGATAAATAAACAAAACTACAGTCCTGACCTAGCAAACTAAATGAAGGCAGAATAGCCTTACTCAAAAACTTAAGGAGTTCTTATGCCATCTTTTCCCCACAAGAATGTCTTCTCTTTTTGTTATTCACCAGTTGAAACAAGTATGGTGCCATTCTCGACCATCATAATATACCATAGGTTCCATGATAAGGTTAATACGGTTGATTTATACCACCTTCCTATGTTTCATCTAGTTGATGTACATCCCATCATCCTCCATATTCCATTGTCTCCCAAGATCGACCACTATTTCAAAGGGGGGAGGTGTATGTCGTCCTTTGTATTTTGTGGTTGCAGAGGTTCCAATTTGTTGGCATGTCCATCGCCATGTTGTGTCCCTTCCACCCCATGCAAGATACATATCATCATCACATTAACTTAACAATCAAATATAACTATTATATTTGTAATAAATTATTTATAAATTTTTATTCAAATATTATTCACACACACACACACAAACCATGACTTATTGTGACAAGTTCAGTTAATAGAGTTCAATTCCGGCTAGCTAATTTGACTAAGGTGGGGTCTTGTCAGCAAGGCGTCCCAAATTCAATTCCCCTTAGGGGTGAACTAGTTGGGAGGAGACACCCCAAAATCCAACCAAGTTGACGGCTAGTGTGGTCCAGGTCGAGTGTGATTTGGATGTGATTTTGATGGAGTAAATTCCCTTGGGTCATGGTTTCTCAAACCAAATGCCATTCCTTCCAAGTGAGGGAGTTTCAAAGTAAACAAAAAAAGTTCAGTTACTAAAAAATCATTAATTTATGATATGAAAAATAGTTACTGTAAAAATATAAAATTAAATTTACATATTAATTATATATTTATGTGATAGAATTAAGGAATACGTGAAACTTTGAATTAATAAAATTGTAAGTTGGTGAGATCAATAATATATCCATATATCCATAGGTCAAGTATTTAAACTATTTACAATCTCAAAACATAGCAAAATAAGCTAATTAAGATTATATAAAAATAAAATAAATATATTATTTTTGTTTGTTTATAGTCATTAAAATATAAACATGATTTACAAAATTCCAAAAGAATAAAAGGCATAAAGAAGAAGATGGCCTATGACCTATAGTGATTGTTGGATCTATGGATATGTATAATGTATAGTTTGAGTGGACCTAAAGATTAAGAACATATATTTTCTCCTAGGAAGTCGTGCGCAAAGGAGGGTCAATTGTTTCACAAACAAAGGGGTCTCATACATACAAGGTTACCTTTTATCTCTCACACACAAACATATATAATAGGTGAATCCATGAAGATGGGTAACACTTTTTGGAGAAACGATGGTGAAAATTCAATTTTTTATTTGTTTATTAAATCAAAGGCTTCAAAACTCACGAATTCCGACATGCAACAAAAAATGAATTGTAGGGAATTATGTTGTCTTTACACCAATATTTAAAATAATAATATTAATACTATTTAATATGCCAAAATCGCATTTAATGATAGGTTTGTTCTTGTAAATTTCAGGAAAAGTTAACAAGTGGCTTGTGTGCATGTAAAATAATTTTGTGATAAATGCATAATTTTTTAAAACAAATATATGAACTTAATCTACACAAATGCACCGAGGTGTGTGTGTATTAATTTATTTTGGAAATTATATTTTTTTATTAATTTTCGAAGTTGGCCATTGAAAATTTTAATTGCTTTTTGTACACGTGTGTGCACAAAAAGTTATTTTTATTGGTTACAAAAATTTAAAAAAATTTAAAAATACCCTTTTGAAGAGGACACGTTGATCTAGGGTGTATATATTTTTTGAAATTTTTTTGCTATGTACTATTTATGTTCTTGATTTTTCTTTGTGTTGATTTGAAGTTGTGGACATGGTTTTGTAAGTGTGAGTTTGAAAATAAAATTAAAAAAATTTCTAATGAACCCAGAAACCAAAAATAATATGCCAATAGATAGACGATTCATTGACGATTCTATCGATATTAAGTACACCACCTAATTCACTGGTTAAGGTTTATGCCTGACAAAGAGGCCAGTAAAAATAAATTTGTAGAAAAGAGGACTAAAAGTCTATTTTTTAAGCCCTTGATCGAGCTACTAGCACAATCGAGGTCTTAAAAACCCTTGATCTAGGTTTCAAGTGCTCTTTTAAATAGTTTTATTGATGGTTTAGTTGTGGTTAAACTAACAACTAGATCGAGCTACTTTTTACTTTCTATAGTCTTCTCACATGCTTCTATTTATTTTTTACTAATGATAATAGCTGGATCGAGGGTATGGGTAACACTTTTTGGCAAGCCAAGGGAATGAGTATGAGAAAAAATGAGCTTGATCCATCTTGTAATGTGCCAAATTTTACATTGGGTCACAATGGCCAAATCACATTTTCCATATTCATGAAATTTGTCAAAGGGATGCTAAAAGTCAAATAATTACCAAGGTGGAAAATCACTAGTTTCCTAGCTTGGGGGTGGAAGCTTTGAGATTTGGAATAAGGGGGATAATAAATGATGTTTAAACATTAGAAGAGGATAAATATTTACTAATGTATATTATTAAATAAATACAAGATAAAATGGAAGTGGAAATGGAGCATGAAGACACATGGAGACTATGGGGCCCACACTAGCTAGAATTACTATGTTAAATGGTATCTTTCTCTTGAAAATTAGAATATATGGGAAGCCTAATATTTTTTTATGGATTATGAGGTTAATATACTTGTCCATATACTTCATAGGTCAAATTTGGGATGAATTGTAACTTACATGGGAAAGGAAGAGCCAAATGGGAGTTTCATGGACACTTGGCTAGATTCCCCTTACATTTATGACATCTATGACACCAATGATGGAGATTCTATGACAGTTATGACACAAGTCAGATATGAAGGCTGACATACTGACATACTGACATGTCAGGACTGAATAGAGCATCTTAGAGGTCGAATTTTGGGGTTGGAGAAGGCCAATAGGCTCTTACTCAAATTTGGGAGAAGAGGGAAGGTGAAGAGAGAGGCCACATGGCATAGCATGAGCAGCCACACCAATTCAACTTGGATTTGGTTTATGGATGGATTTGGAACCTTAGAAGACTAATAATTTTTATAAAATATAGGGATCATCCATGAGAAGAAGCTTTTTCTCATTTGTGAAATTGTCATTTGTGAATTGTGAGAGCTAGTAGATGACTAGTTTTCTTGCTTAAGCCAATTTCGAGGGTGAAAGATTCCCATCCTAGTTGGTGTTTGGAAAGGCCACTCAGGTCTTTCATGGAGATTTAATGGAGTCTTATTTGTAGTTTTAAGCTACACTAAAGCATGTGGATTCTTCTATTGCAGCACTCTCTCTCAATTATTTCTAGTTTTCACACCATATTCATGCCAATGGAGGGATTGCACTTTCGGTGAGATATTGATATCTTTGGGGAAGATTATAATGTCAATTATATTATGTTATGATTTATATGCTCTGTATTTCATGTTCATAAGACTCTCAGGTCGAAATACCCAAAATAATTCATGTAAAAATGTTGAACAATGAAGAAATAGTGTCATTTCCCCACTATCTTGTTGTGAACCATTGTAATGCTGATGATTCCGAATTGGGAGAGCCTTTAATTATCCATTTATGATTGGAATCAGTTCAATATTCTCTTTTATTCATTCTCAAAATGTTTCAAGTCGAAATTCCCAAGAGTTGTATGTCAAAATGACTTTTAATGAGCAAACAATGACCATTTCCACTCTATTTTGATATATGCCATGGTAATGCTTATTATTTTGAATGGAGGAATGTATCTCTGATAAATGTATGATGGATGGACTATAATTAATGTGTATTTCAAGTCTCATTTTCAATACTTAAGCATTGGAAGCCATTTTACTCATTTTTATTGCATTGGGAGAAGACTTGGTGCATTTTCCCCAAGGGTCGAAATTATGGCTTGGGAGTTGTTTTGGAAAGAGTCATAACAACCTGTATAACAACCTGATTCATATGAGAATTTGGAAAGGTACCTTACACATACCCATCCTCTGTTCATAAATTCAAGTGACTTTGGGATCATTTGTGAATCCATTTCCGACAATTACCCAGGGGGAATTGGAGCCCCAATTTGCTAGTAAAGACTCGTACTTTGAATAGAACATTAAACAAGTTTGCAGAAGTAATTGGGAGGTCAAAAAACATACATGAGCATTATATTTAAGTCATATTATCATTCATGTACCTTCAGAGAAAATTTGGAAGCATTTGGGTCAATTTGGAGGTCTAGACATCAAAACTAGTCAAGAGCCAAAATTGTGAAAAA
>LPNX010505017.1:360688-374367 GCA_001517045.1 Pseudotsuga menziesii
TTCAACAAAGGGGACATTATAGAATTGGAGCCCCAATTTTATAGTAAAGACTCCTACTTTGAACAGAACATTAAACAAGTTTGCAGAAGTAATTGGGAAGTCACAAAACATACATGAGCATGATATTTAAGTTATATTATCAGTCATGTACCTTCAGTTAAAATTTGGAAGCATTTGGGTCAATTTGGAGGTCTAGACATCAAAACTAGTCAAGAGCCAAAATTGTGAAAAATTTGTAAAATTGGGCATTTTAATAAAATTCCAAAAAGGGGACATTACAGTGGTATTAGAGCATGATCTTTGCACCTGATGTGTTATGATATTTATGAGTACAATAATTCAGTGACCACCATTATATATTGAAACCAAAAGTGCTTTTGTTGAAGAGGAAAAAAAAAAGTAGGAGAAGGCGGCAATTTTTTGGAAACTATGACTAGGCATGAAAAGAGAACCTCATATGATGGTGAGGAGATAATAAAAAGCATGGAACCTATATTTGAAGACATGACCAAGAATATTATGAAAGGATTTGAATTTTTGGCTATCCAAATTTTGGAAAAACATATTGATTTTAAGAAAACCAAGGAGAAAAATGCATTAGCTTGTTTGAAGGAGAAAAAGGAGGAGACCCATGAACCACCTAGTTCTGAAATAGGTGGAGTAGAAGAAGTAGTACATGGATATGATAGAAATTCACTCCCAAGTGACTCTAAAAAATATGAAGAGACATCACATGAGTATGAATAAGTTTTTATTGAAAATACTAAAGATAATTTTGAGACACATGCTACCTTGGAAATGAAACAAAGAGCATCTACTGATGGATGCTTGAACTATGAAGGAGTACCTACTGATGGGTGCTTACAACTCTATGTTGGTGGCATAGAGATCAGATTTCAAAATGTTGCTGCAAGAAAAAATTCCATTAAACATGAAAATGAAGACCTTGTAGCAGTTGAAGAAGAAACAAGATCAACCTCCCCATCACCTCTTGAGCTTCATGAAGTTGGTCCAAGCAACAAGGAAGAAGATGAGGAGGTTCATTTACAAGAGCCTCATTTTCTTGAAGGGTCCTTAAAGATGAATGAAAATAATATCCAAGAGGCCCTTATCATACTCCATGACACTCAAGCATTGGTATCAAATTCTTGTTGGAGAGCTACGTCCTTAGAGGATCCATCCTTCCTTGAAGACATGGAGAAGATCCAAAGAGAAATGTGCAACATCAAAGGTAATTTCATGTCTTTGCTTTTTGATAGAAAAAATGTCATTGAGCTTATTGAATGGTTACATGAATCCTACTTGAAGAATAATGAAGTTATTGATAAGCTCACAATTCAAAATGAGCAACTTATTGAAAAGTTGCAAGACACTTGTTTTTCCTCTGATGTTTCAAATTTTCATAAGGTAGATTGCTTGGAGGATTCTCATGACATGATGGATCATGAGAAACATGAAAAATTGCAGGTTCTTGATGTGCTTGAGGATTTTAGTGATGACATCCAATCACTAGTAATGGTGGAAGAGGAACTTGAATTGCCTCTTGAAAATGGTTACACAATTTTTGAAGAAGTGCATAATTCCAACAACTTGGAACCAACCCATGAGGAAATTTTTTCATTTTATAGGGAGGTGAATAATCCTACCCCTATGGATACTTCACATTATGACAATTTTTCACTTACTGGTCATTTGGGTGAGTTGGTTCTTTCTCCTACATCCTACACTTCTAAATTTTGCAGCAGTCACCCTAATGAAGTATGCGTGAAAGGTTTCTTTTTGATGGTGCCACATGAAGAGCATGAACATTATATTTCTCCTTTTGATGATGGAATTATTAAAGAACCATCTTATTTAAATTTTCAGTAGCATCCTTGTTTACATTATGATTATACACATCTACATGGGTGCACCTATGATGTTCACTTGAGTCACTTGGAGACTCATGATTTTCCTTGCTCCTTTCCTAGTCTATTTGAAGTTGGAGGAACTTCATCCCACACTTGGGTGAAGAGTTATATGATTGAAGAACATCATTATTGGCAGAAACATCCTCTGATGTTACATGATGATATACATATTCATGAGTGTATTGATGAGACTTCTTTGAGCTACTTGAAGTCTTCATGTTTTCCTTGCTTCTTATTTTGTTCAGATTTTGGTGGAGGTTCTCCATTCAATTATTGGATGAAAGAACACATGGATGATTATATTGATGCACATTACATATCATTTGGAGCACATTATTATTCACATTTGCAGTATCATTCCTTGTTAATTTCTGATGATGCACATCTACATGGATGCACCTATGATATGCATTTGAGTCACTTGAAGACTCATGGTTTTTATTGCTCAACACTTGGTTCATTTGACATTGGAGGAACTTCATCCAACACTAAGGTGAATAGACTTATGATAGGAGAAAATTTTTGTTACCATACACATACCTTGTTATATCTTTATGATTCACTCATTCATGGATGTATGGGTAAGACTTCTTCGAGTCATCTGAAGTCTCCTTATTTCTGTTTCTCACTATTTGGTTCAAATTTGAGTGGAGATTCGTCATTCACTTCTAGGATGAAAGAATACATGGCTGAATATTTTGATGCATATCACTTCTTTTTGGAGCAGAATTATAGGACATGGGATACTCACCTATGTCATTTGAGCGGATTTGATTGGTCACTTGAAGCATGTATGTACTTGGCAAATGGTAGTCTACTCATTGGGAGGTATAAGCACTTTCATGATTTCTTGGTGAGGCACCTCCTTGATGTACATTCTTATTATGTTGTTATATACTTTGATGATATATATTATGCACTCATGATGTTTGGAAGAATGCATACAAGAAAATGGGATCCAGGAATTCTCTTTCCAAATGGTATGGGTTGGAGAGCACTCTTAATTGTTGGAGTGCAATGCAAGCAATGGGACCCTGGGATAGTCTTTCGTCCCATTGATTTCAAATTATTCGGGAAACAAGAAGTATGGGAAATGGATTCCCCACTTAATAAGTTGATTTTAATCAGAGTATTGTAGCAGAAATCAGGGTGGTTCCTCTCTAAAATCTTCATGGAATCTCAAAGACTCAAGGTGGGTAGCTCAGTGGCAACTTCAAAGAATCATACAGAAAGCAGGTTCTTCAACAACCATGTTTGAAATTTCTTGAGGACAAGAAATATTGGGAAGGGAGGATTTGTAATGTCCTAAATTTTACATTGGGTCACAATGGCCAAATTACATTTTCTATATTCATGAAATTTTTCAAAGGGATGCTAAAAGTCAAATAATTGCCAAGGTGGAAAATCACTAGTTTCCTAGCTTATGGGTGGAAGCTTTGAGATTTGGAATAAGGGGGATAATAAATGATGTTTAAACATTAGAAGAGGATAAATATTTAATAATGTAGATTATTAAATAAATACAAGATAAAATGGAAGTGACAATGGAGCAAGAAGACACATGGAGACTATGGGGCCCACACTAGCTAGAATTCCTATGTTAAATGGTATCTTTCTCTTGCAAATTAGAATATATGGGAAGCCTAATGTTTTTGTATGGATTATGAGGTTAATATACTTGTCCATATACTTCATAGGTCTAATTTGGGATTAATTATAACTTACATGGGAGAGGAAGAGCCAAATGGGAGTTTCATGGACACTTGGCTAGATTCCCCTTACATTTATGACATCTATGACACCAATGATGGAGATTCTATGACAGTTATGACACAAATCAGATCTGAAGGCTGACATACTGACATACTGACATGTCAGGACTGAATAGAGCATCTTAGAGGTCGAATTTGGGAGTTGGAGAAGGCCAAGAGGCTCCTACTCAAATTTGGGAGAAGAGGGAAGGTGAAGAGAGAGGTCACATGGCATAGCATGAGCAGCCACACCAATTCGACTTGGCTTTGGTTTATGGATGGATTTGGAACCTTAGAAGACTAATAATGTTTATAAAATATAGGGATAATCCATAAGAAGAATCTTTTGCTCATTTGTGAATTGTGAGAGCTAGTAGATGACTAGTTTTCTTGCTTAAGCCAATTTCGAGGGTGAAAGATTCCCATCCTAGTTGGTGTTTGGAAAGGCCACGCAAGTATTTCATGGAGCTTTAATGGAGTCTTATTTGCAGGTGTAAGCTATAGGAAATCATGTGGATTCTTCTATTGCAGCACTCTCTCTCAACTATTTCTAGTTTTCACACCATATTCATGCCAATGGAGGGATTGCGCTTTTGATGAGATATTGATATCTTTGGGGAAGATTATAATACAAATTATATTATGTTCTGATTTATATGCTCTGTATTTCATGTTCAAAAGACTCTCAGGTCGAAATACCCAAAATAATTCATGTAAAAATGTTGAATAATGAAGAAATAGTGTCATTTCCCCACTATCTTGTTGTGAACCATTGTAATGCTGATGATTTTGAATTGGGAGAGCTTTTCATTGTCCATTTATGATTGGAATCATTTCAATATTCTCTTTTATTCATTCTCAGAAATTTTCAAGTCGAAATTCCCAATATTTGTATGTCAAAATGACTTTTAATGAGCAAACAATGACCATTTCCACTCTATTTTGATATATGCCATGGTAATGCTTATTATTTCTAATGGAGGAATGTATCTCTGATAAATGTATAATGCATGGACTATAATTAATGTGTATTTCAAGTCTCATTTTAAATACTTAAGCATTGGAATCCATTTTACTCATTTTTATTGCATTGGGAGAAGATTTGGTGCATTTTCCCCAATGGTCGAAATTGTGACTTGGGAGTTGTTTTGGAAAGAGTCATAACAGCCTATGTAAATTGAACCATGATGCATATGAGACTTTGAAAAGGTACCTTACACATACCTAGCGTCTGTTCATAAATTCAAGTGACTTTGGGATCATTTGTGAAGCCATTTCCAGCAATTACCCAGGGGGAATTGGAGCCCCAATTTGCTAGTAAAGACTCCTAATTTGAACAAAAAATTAAACAAGTTTGCAGAAGTAATTGGGAGGTCACAAAACATATATGAGCATGATATTTAAGTTATATTATCAATCATGTACCTTCAGATAAAATTTGGAAGCATTTGGGTCAATTTGGAGGTCTGGACATCAAAACTAGTCAAGAGCCAAAATTGTGAAAAAATTGGAAAATTGGGCATTTTAATAAAATTCCAAAAAGGGGACATTACACATCTTTTAGTTCGATTGAGGTTTTTCTTCACCCTCGATTGAGCTTTTATAAATAGCTCGATTGAGGTTTTTCTTCACCCTCGATTGAGCTTTTATAAATAGCTCGATTGAGTGCTTTTTTAAGCCCTTGATCGAGTTGAAAAAAAATGATGGAGGGATTAACAAAATTTTTAACAAGCTCATTTTCTCCCATACTCGAGCCCTCTGCTTACCAAAAAGTGTTTCCCATCTTCATGGGAACACACATATACACAGTTGTTAACTTTTATGATATGTGTGTGTGTGTGAGAAGAGGATGATGATGATAATGGTTGTTAAAAATTGAAAATTACTTGGATTGTCTGGTTAAAAAGTTAAGAAAAAAATTTTATGATCGAAAAACTTGAATAAAAAAATTCCTAAATGAGTAGAGTTTTGTTGAATTAAAAAGTTATATATATAATCTTTTTAATAAATTCCTTTTTAATACAACTTTTTTAATTATAAATTTAATTACTCAATTTAAAATACCTTAAAAATAAAATAATATTATTTTAGTTATTTAAATACCAATTTTATTTTTTAATAACATTTGTAATTATAAATTTGGTTAATCAATTTTGAATTTCTTAAAAATAAAATAATATACTTTTAATTATCTAAATGTCAATTTAATCAACTACTTTACTTATGTTAATTTAAGGAAAATAAATGTACTTCTATTTCTTGTTGGGCACATTCGGTACTACACACTTGATTTAAAAAATATCATAGTTTCTTCTTGTTAACATTTTAAAAAATTTCATAGTTTCTTTTTTTTAACATTTTAAGTTAATTGGTACTTTTCTTTTTTAAGATAAAATCAAAATTACATAGCTGAGATCCAAGAGGCTAAAATCCTTCAATAGTATCTAAAGACCCCAACAACATTTGAAAGAGCAAATATCCAACAAAGTGCTAAAAACCCAGATATAATAAGAGTGAACAACTCCAATCCAAGGAGACTACCACAACCATATAAAATCCCAAAAAAGATGGATGCTGCTTAACAAAGGAACTTGCCAACAGAGGGCATAATCCATCCTAGAATCAATCGCTCCAGATGTGATTATAAACATGGACAACATATCATCCACTATAAACATCAAAAAAAAAGAAGAAACTGTTGTGAGCCATAAACGAAAAATGTCACTAAACGAGAAATCCTGAGGAAAACTAGAGATGGAGCCTAGGAAATGAGAATGGATCCTTCTTCAACCTTTTCATAGTCCACAAGTTCTTCAAGAAAACAGAATTCCATCAAGCTACCCCACTGCTTTCTTTGATAACTAATCATCCAGCTTATTGTGTGCTTTGTAGATGTGGGAGAAGGATAGAAAATAAAACTAATGCTTTAAGGCCATAATTTTGTCACACCAATGATGTAAGATGACCACCTTCAAATAAGATCTATCATTTTCCCAATACACCACCCCTTTTGAATCCCCAAACATATGCATGCTGCTAACTTTTTTATGGGCAAAGCATAGTAGAGCATGTAAAGCAAGTAATTTATCCCGAGAATTCGAGCTCATGCCACAAGCAAAGCAAAACAAGAACACGTGCCTATCTGAAAATATTATGACCATACCACAACCTCCGTTTCCTGAGATGGATGCACCATGAAACCCAGAACTCCCACCTCAAGAAAAGTAGGACCTTTACCAATTCTACTCTTCTTCCCCAACTGAAACCTTTAATAGTCTCGGTAAAGTTTCAAAATTCGAATGCTAGTAACCTGTGATTTTGGATCAACATCATCATAGATATTTGAATTCCCTATTCTCCAAATTCCCCAACAAACAAAAGAGGGGATCTCTTTGTCTTGGGAACAACTCAAAACCGAATCATGTAAAGTTGCATCAAACTTAGCTTGCTTCGCCAACTGAGAAATATGAAATAAAAAGATGATGTCTTTCCATAATGCTACAACAAAGGGACATGAAATAAATATGTGACAAACATATTCATAGTTAACCCTACACAAAGAGAGTAGATGTTAGGACCCAGAAAAAACCTTGGATATCAAATTGTTTCAAGTGTTCGTCCTAAAAGTTGTACCTGACTGCTAAAGCACAGAGCTTAGACATTTGAGATTGGATTATTGGATTGGTAAAAAAGGTTGTGCAAAGGGTCAAGAGATATTTATAAACACAGAAAGCATAGGAATATTGAAAACATCATATTTCTGTAAATAACATGGATGATCAAATTGAGGAAAGAAATATATCAGTGATAGATCTAACTCAAAACTATCCATAAATATGGAACAGGATACTCATTCGCACATTAACATAAAAGACCATCTGAAAAAAACATTATAATCATGGAATCCGTCAAACTAAATCTTAGCATGGGCATTTATAAAGGAAACATCATTATGAAGAAAGTCATGACTAAAACTAGTCTAAACAAAACTTCATAACATAGAGATTAAATATAGTTTAGACAAGCTCATAACAAATAGAATCTCAACTCAGATAACGGATCTCTAATAATAATTAGAGAAATAGTCTTAGACTTCTAAGAACAACTCCTGATCATCCTGACCACTCAATGCTTCTGAGATGGAATTCCCCCTCTCAAAAATCTTTTTCTCTACATCTTTATAATAGTACATCACAACATAGTACTATTATCTTACAAGATCAATGATCCTGTAACTCTTTCCAAAAATAGTTCTAAAAGACAATCTAGACAACTCAGAAACGGATGAGATATCCGATGCCCTGTTTCTGAAAGGACTCGTTTGATCTGGATTCTGAGCCATCCAAAGAACATTAGTTGACAAGTGTTTAGGCTAAACCGACTCCAGATAAGATTCGATAATGTCTTGACATGTTGGAAGCAAAGAAATAGAGCAAACTGTTACAAAACTATGAATTAGAGAAAAGTGATTTGATCGCTTGAAAACTTGGGGTTAATCTTTTAAGCGTCAATTTCTGCTTGATACATACCCTGTCAACAAAAATATGGAAAAATATGAATCTCTAGATGCTCTACTGCTTGCTAGAAGACTTCTGGAAATGCTCAGCATAATAAACTACTTGCCACCTGAAAAATGCTTGAAATCTCCGAGTGATAATTGAAGATGATTTTCTGCCTTAAAAGATGGATCGATGTCCATTTGTGCTACAAAATTTGCCTCTTTCTCATTAGGTGTCTTCATCTTTTTTGAAAAAATTCCTGACTGCTTGTGCTTAGTCAAATATCACAGTTAGTCTGTGCCACCAACGTCCATCAGGTATTTACTTGAGTGCTTGGCATTTTGAAACCATGGTGACTTAAAAGCTCTTTTCCTTTATTCCAGGAACAAAGACTAATAAATGATCTCGTGTAACATCTCAACTCATTTCATAAATCCATTTGATACTTGTCAGCCTTAATGTGCACAGTATTCATATTGGGTGTTAGCATTGGTATTCATAAAACTTAGCTTAACAAATGCACTCGGGCTTTATCCCTTCACCAACGCTTGGGCAGAGTGTTAGTTGTTTGGTGTTGGTTACGGTGAACAATATTCAACATGCACTAGAATAATAAATGCTGTGGCGGTTGCATTGTGGATTGTTGGATTTCAAGGATTGTTGAATTTCAAACAGGTTGAGATACTGCTGCATGTAAAATATTTTTTGCCGTTTATCACATGATTACCGCTGCAGCATGAGTGCTTTGTAAATGCACTTAAACATTTAAGTTAAGACGGGGATCCCAATCACTGCCATCTGGTTGCCACAAAAACTTATGATAAGATCGTCGTTCTCCATTAATCACTTTTGACACTAAAGCTCAAGGTTTAGACAGGAGACATGGCACCAACATCTTCAGTATTTTATTTTTCAGCTGTGATAATTTTCCCACATGCAAAGAGCAAAAGGAGTTTAAGCGCCTTGAATATATAGATTTTCGCATCGCATGTTAACGTGTGGTGCATGCCTTTGTCTTGTTTGGTGTTGCCTCTAATTACCATGTGGGTCCGGCTCAGGCTTGGAATTTCAATTTTCTTCTGTCGGTCAATAAATTTGCCTGTAAATTCCATTTTCTTTTGTCTGTCAATAAAATTTTAGCGACGGTTTTAGGTTTTTAGTGCCTATTATTGACAGTTTAACTAATTTTGTTGAGTGTCAATTTATTTTAATATTATATATAAATGTGAATACAATATTTTTTTATATTATATATAAATATGAGTAAAATATTTATATAGAAATTTACTAATTATAAAATTTTAAAGGAGAAAATTTTAGAGATTCTTCTTAGAAAAATTTGAAGGCTCAGACCAAAATAGAAAAGTCTAGAATTTATGTGTTCCTCCATTAATTTGGAAATTAAAAGCAGCCTAGGAGATATAAATAAATACAATACATATACATGGAAGTAAATTTTCCTGGAAATTCGATTTTCTTTTGTCTGTCAATAAATTTTTAGTGACGGTTTTAAGTTTTTAGTGCCTATTATTTGACGGTTTAACTAATTTTGTTGAGTGTCAATTTATTTTAATATTATATATAAAAGTGAATACAATATTTTTTTATATTATATATAAATATGAGTAAAATATTTGTATAGAAATTTACTAATTATAAAATTTTAAAGGAGAAAATTTTAGAGATTCTTCTTAGAAAAATTTGAAGGCTCAGACGGAAAAAGAAAAGTCTAGCATTTATGTGTTCCTCCATTAATTGGAAATTAAAAGCAGCTGAGGAGATATAAATAAATACAATACATATACACGGAAGTAAATTTTCATGGAAATTCAATTTTCTTCTGTTTTTAGTGCCTATTATTTGACTGTTTAACTAATTTTGTTGAGTGTCAATTTATTTTAATATTATATATAAATGTGAATACAATATTTTTTTATATTATATATAAATATGAGTAAAATATTTATATAGAAATTTACTAATTAAGTAAATTATAAAATTTTAAAGGAGAAAATTTTAGAGATTCTTCTTAGAAAAATTTGAAGACGGAAATAGATAAATCTAACATTTATGTGTTCCTCCATTAATTGGAAATTAAAAGCAGCCCAGGAGATATAAATAAATACAATACACATACACGGAAATAGAGAAGTCTAGCATTTATGTGTTCCTACATTAATTGGAAATTAAAGCAGCCCAAGAGATGACTCAGCGCAATGGACAATGATTGTTAGCTAAATTTTAATAGTTAACATAGGCATTAAAAATTTTGACGGGTTATCTAAATTCATAAAAGTCAAATTGATGTTTCAACTATTTTTTTACCTGTCAATGTTGACGTCTTTATCAAAAACTTACATGTCAAATACGTGTGAAAATGAAAAAAACATTCTCTCAAATTCAGCTCAATAAAAACATGCTGGCCCACGGGCCACTAAAACCATGTGCCTTAAACCACTTACATCCTTGTTCATTCCCAAGTCAAGGTTAACCCTAACATGTAAATGTTCATTTTTTGTTATAGAGTAAAACAAGTCATTTCTTAAAAACATTTGGATAAATGTTTAAAATCTTCATTTGATGGTAAAATGTTTTTCAAATTCCAATTTATTTTGGAAATCTAGATTTTAAAATTTTATATGGATTATTTTACTCATCAAGTACTCTTGATATTCATTATTAATTTTTATAATTATATATATTTTAAAGTATTTGGTTTAATTATGAGACTAGGTAAATATGAGACTTAATTATCATGAGATATTTTGGCTTGACATCAACTCTAAATGTAAATGATGGTCAGACTCATCATATGATAGGTTAAAGAATACTTTAGAAAATCTTGACAATGAATTGAGGCAAGAACTTAGAAGCTTTGGAAAAAACACTAGTATACTTACTTTTTCGGCAGCGAAAATTGGGGTCCATGTTTGCATGCACGCTGCCATAATCTAAAAATTTTGATGGGGTAGATTCTGGTACCAACATCTGGCTCTAGCTGGGGATGGAGTCCTCCCTGTGAGGCTTTAAGAACATGTTGACCATGTGCCTTCCCATAAAACTATCTCCGATATCTGCAACATGCAGTGCTCATAAAACTCTGTTTACCATTCACTGCAAACCACGACTGCCCTGCAACTGAGAAACAAGAGCACCAATTATCTATCTACATTGGGATGGAGTCTTTATTGAGTTGTCTATTATAAGCCAACATGTTGAAAAGGGGCTGCTAAAAGTAAATCCACACACTGTAAATTGAAACCATGCTCGAAAGAAGAGATTATTTATTTACACTTCTACACTAGTCAATTGTGTTGCTGCTAGATCAAGTAAAGTCATGCTTCCAATGAAGCCATGCAAAAAACTGATTAACCAAAGAAACTCTTGATCTGGATCGGACAAATAAAGGAACCCATGGCATATAAAAGTGCAGTTTGAAAAGACAAAATTACCAACATTCACTTGACAAGAATGATCTGACATCTAAACTGCTCAAAGACTCCAGATAAACAGAAATAGGGTCATGAAAGCCATAAAGAAATACCTCCTCCTGATGTTGTTTTAGTTGGAGATTAGATTGTTTCTGCATATTCTCTTCTTTATGAGCGTTACCAATTTCATATTTCTGCAAATATAAAAGTTTTTGCGAGATGCCTTCACTGATTTCGAGTGCAATTTGACCAAAAGACAGCCGATCCATGTGATTTGTAGCTAGAGCAATCAGATCTTTAGATTCATAATAATCAGAAACAATTCTAGCAAGTGAACTTTCAACCTCTTGATTATTCGTTTCTATTTCATCTTCGTGGGAAAGCATATTATTTTGAAGAGTATTAACCTCTTGATCATTATGAAAAGTGTCTTCAACTTCAACATGAGCATACTCTATATGATTATCTCATCACTCAACAAATCGAATTCATAACAGCATTCTTGATAAAGTAAATCGGCTGAAAAATTCTCTTTGCAAAACAAATGAAAGGCAACATGAAAATTTCCTAGTGAAGTAATACAAGCAACCGGGAGTGATCTACACCAATCACGAGCTTCATCCTCCAAAGAGTATCTAAACAATTTGATGAGGACATTTTCATGTACAACTTTCAACTTAAATATGCATTTGTGAAAATCTAATAAAAACTTAGCTGGAACTTCCCAATCCTCTCTTCTAAACATAGGAAGGCATTCTTCCCATTCACTTCTATCAAGCACGGGGTTCAAAAAACCAGAAATATTTGAGAAATCACCAAATGCATACCTCTGAGCAAGAATCTTGTCCATTTCAAACCAATGAAGTCCCTCGTAGATTCATCTGTAATGAAGTTGGAGTCGCCATGTATAAAATTGCAGTCAAACTGGTGTCCTGCTCATGTCTACCAGCAAGTAAGGATCTTATTATGTAGACAAAACCACATAAAACACTTGAATTTCAATGGCATAACCCAGGACCAAATATTTTTACACCACCAACCCCTAGGAGTAGCCACGAGTTCTATGGCCATGAAATTGTAAACACACTCGGCAATTATTTGCCCATTTGACTTATTGATGGCCCAAACCATCTTTTCCTCCTTATAGATTAGCCCGATGCCCAAATGATTGATCCTCTCAACAAACTATTTCCACTCGACTGAGACATCCTCAAACAAGTGTAAATTATCAACAAAATACCAATAAGAGAGAGGACGACCTTCCTTGTTCCGAGCATGAGCCAGTCTATAGAAACCTGCATCCTTCAGCTAGATGATGAAAGAGGATGACAACCTATAGAAATATTTTCCACCAATAAACATATCCAATCCCAAATGAACAATAAATCCATTACCCCACCTACCAGGCCAATCCAACACCAATCCATGGATACACCTTCATAAACACAAGCCAAAAAGGTGAGTTTACCGACACTTGATTTCTCTTGGAGTTGATCCAATGGACCATACACCTATTCTTAATATATTTGGCATTAAGTATGTCCCTCCAAAGTCCTTGTCCAAAAATACCTCTCCATAGGATTTTAACACACAATGCATTCTTGAACCAAAACAAGTTTTTATTCTCCAGCCTCCTAAAGACATGGGTAGAGAAATGCTCTCCCAACTTAACAAATGGAATTTTTGTTTATCCAAAATACCAACCCATAGAAAGTGTACCATCATTTTTCCTTAAATATTGGATAATTGACACAGGGATAAAATCCATGGAGAACTAGTAAACTAAAAAACTCACCAAAACAACCTTCAAGAGTGTAATCCTTCCTTCTAGGGAAAGCCATTTATAGGCCCAACAACCAATTCTTTTCTCCATATTCCTAACAAGCCAGGTCCAATCAACCTTTAGGTAGTGGTTTGTCTTGAGGTTGTAGCCCAGATATTTAAAACCATTAGCCAGTGACTCAACTTTATAAGGCATGAGCTACTAAATTTGTGACATAACAATGTCATCCACCTTATACTGCAAAAAAATGACTTTTGTGTGCTAATATCCATTCATGTTTTTTTTTTTTTTTTTTTTTTTTTTTT